>JADLZL010007464.1:0-62537 GCA_015844335.1 Chrysopogon serrulatus | reverse complement strand
CCCACTCCACCTCGGCCTATATAATGGCGCCCAAGGCTCCCTCCAAGAGGCATTCTACACCCCTAGGTGCTTCATATTCTCTACATAATTAGGGGTTAGGGTCCCTCTAGTTGATCTAGTTCTAGTTCATCCGGATCTAGTTCATCTAGATGTAGCAATTAGGAGAGACTAGTTCTTCTAGATCTAGTCTTGTTTAGAGATTAGAGAGATTGAGTAGAGGAGTAGAGATTCTCGGAGGAGTTCCAAAGATGTCGGCGCTTCTTCGTGGTCAGATTCTTCTCGATTCAGCTCCCTCGCCGGAGCCGCGCTCGAGGTACTTTTTGTATTTACCATTCCGATTTAAGTAAGCAACTTGTTCTTATTCGTTCTTTGGTTCACATCTCATATTGAGAGCTTTGATCTTGGTCATTACTTGGTTGAAGTAGTATTTCGTAGTGTAGGCGTGGTGCCTAGGCTAGATTTACTTGTGAATGTCCCCCGATCACCCTGATAGTGGTAGCTCGGCGTAGGTGACTTTATAGCTACGTTGAATCCTCCGTAGTCCACTTCCCTCGTTGATAGGACCGATATGGCTTATAGGTGCTCGGTGGGAGATTACTCGTTTCTTCTCCTATTCGGGATTACTTGTCCGATAAGACGATATTATACAAAGTTTACTAGAGTCGAACTAGAGTACATTAGCTATTTCCTTTTTTCTTGATATGATCTAGCCTAATTGTAGGGTTAAGTTTATAGACATTGTCATCATCACAACTGTTCCCTATGGATACGATATTTAAAACCTCCGTAAAATGTGACACCGGTATGATGTCCGTGGCGCTTTGATAATCCTACTTAAAACTTATTTAATGGAGTGCGCTTAAAAATACCAACAAGCATTTTTGGCGCCGTTGCTCGGGAACGGTTTGTCGATTTTGACTTAGTCTAGCTTAATCTTGTATTATACTTTTATCTTTTCTTATTTTATCCCAGTCTCTTCATTATTTTTGTGTTCATCCTTATGGATGCCTTCAATCTGTTTTATCTCATTCTCTTTATTATTTTTGTGTTCATCCTTATGGATGTCTTTAATTTTATTTCTATCTGTTTTATGACATGCGCAAAAGCTTTGGGCCACTAAAATCTATAGAACCTATCATAACACCTTGCTATGAGCTATACCCATGTTTAATTAATATGATTCGGGATAACTCATCATCCGAACTAGACACGAAAGTCTTTATAGCTAAAAACACAATCATTTCATTCCTAAGATTTAGCTTCTCGATCCTAAACCTATGAAATTTCACTTTGATGATTTAGACTTCCAGCTAGCTAAGATGCTCATAAATCAATACACACGATCTTCTTAGAAAAGCATCTTAGAAAAGCATCATTAACTTCCTTTCCTTCCTAAAAGACATTAGGAAGAATTCAAGGATTATCAAATCCATGCTCATATGAGAAACCTCCCCGAATCTTTTGGTCTCTCTAATATTACCACACACGAGATCTTTAACCCCCTTATTTTACCTGTCATAAAATCAATAAGAGGGTGGTTGTAGATGCATATGTTTATCATAAATATTAAAGATCTCGTTGTAATCTTGTATAGGTGCACAAAGGCTAATGTTCTAAAAGAACCCACCTCATCAACTTGAAGTACAATAATTAGAAGGTTTCCTAAGAACAATTTTGTGTCCCAAAATAACCACTCTAAAAAAATGAATTAGAGCTTGCACCTTAGGTCAAATACCTTTGTGAATTGAGCATAGAGTTATAATTATTAAAATATTTTCTTGGGTATTTTTGTCACTAACCATTTCAGGTTTGAAGTAAGAAAATAACTAATGGCAGCACCAGGTATATCAAAACAACTATTATGTAATTTTAAATTACATCCACTCAAGCTTACTTTCACTTTGCAAAATTCCAGCTTGGGGATGGTCTTATTTAGAAAATCCTATGTTGCTAATATTGGTTGTCACTACCTTTATTCAATTTGTTAATCATGCTCTTTTATCTCTTTTTAAATAAATCTCTACAATGCTTTCATGTTATCTTTGTCTATGCTAGTATGTTTTGGTTTGAAAGTACGACAATTGGGTATTTTCATAGACTTTTTAAATTAAGCGTGGTGCTTAGGTTAAATAGTCTACCTTAATCAGATTAGACATGGAGTTTGGTTTGGCTATTGATCTAAAATTAGCTTGTGTAGACATTGGATATTTTGTTGGACTAACCCCTGCAGGAAATTCTTAAAATTAATTTGGATAAGTCATGAGAGGAATTCGAATTAGAGATGAGACAGAGTACATGCTGAACTTTAATAACTTTGTAGAAGAAGACACAGCGCATTCATCATGAATAAAAGAACTATGAGCATTAATGATTCATTCACTTTATCTTCTGCTACAAGTTACTTTGCCTCAAACTATGTCTGTATAAAATATGATTTATGCTAAACAATATTAATATTATCTTTTTATTAGCATAGACAAAACAAAAGAAAATATTGGACAAGCAACCTGTGTTCAAAATCTATATACTCCTTCGAGTATGTGTTGTCCACTAATCTATTGCAGGCATAATAATAACTGGAGTGAAAAGAGTTAAAAGATCAAAGAAGCAAAAGATGGTAAAAGAATAGATGCAACAGAGGAGACAAGATGTCTACGAGCAACTCAAGATTCAAGAGGAAGGACCACCAGTCATTTACCCTTCATCACTTAGTGCTATCACGCTCTAATAATAAAGATAATATTCTAAGGTAAGTGGTCACCTCTTCTCTTGATCTTGATGTACATATAAATTAAAACACAAACATGTTGAGTTACAATTTAAATTGATTAACCTGATTAACTCAACATGGTTTGTCTTTTTAAGATTGTTCATGGCACTGTTCTCTTAATCTCAATCTTAACCAACCAAGTTAAAATATTATATCTGATCTTAAAAAGATGATACTCATATGAAAATTTATATAAAGATAGACAATCCTTCCATTGGTTAAGAAATTTTATTCTTTTCCGCCATGTGAACTTAAATGCAACGTTAAATGCTTAATCTTTTTGATCTTACCACTCATGTCATCAATAAACAATTCATGTAACACCAACTTTATCTTGTTCAATGTGCCTAAGGATGGAGAAAAATAAATAAAGAAATAGATTTGGTTCTGTTGGTGTTTTACCACCAGTAGAGCCCATGCACTTGATCTCTACCTTAATTTTGCAAAACAGGACAACACGTCGAGCAAAGTTTATTAATTCTACAAGTGAAAGTTTTGTGAGCATGCACACCGAGCAAGATGCTTTGCCGACTACCATTAAAGCTCTACTTCAACCTATTGGCCAAATCAAAGAACAAAGGTGACATCATCATCACTAGAGGTATGCAACTATTAAGACCTCCATCTCTCAAGATGGAGAGATACACAAGAGTGAAAGAAGAAGACCTATCGGTAAACTTTAAATTTTGTACCTTTGCCATAAGGTAATATGGTAGTTATCTAATTAATTAAGTATTCCTATCTACATTAATAATTTTACTTTAATATATTCATCTTCATAAATATTAAAAAGGAAATAAAAATCTTTATTGTTTTATTTATTGCATCATAAAATATTAAAAGCTCCACGTGAATAAACTTATGATAACCCTATAGGAATATTTACTGTGGTGGCATAAATAATAATAATAATAGTTTCTGTATTTACTTTCTTTCATTATGAAAAAATCTAAGCCCCATAAGAATAAATATTCTCTGTGGAGGCATAAAAAATAATATAACTATATATCATGCACTCATATTTAATTTCTGCATAATTAAACTAGAAAATCCTAAAAAAGAGAATCCTGCTAGAATCTGTCAATTCAAATCAACTCAAAGAATAATCAATTACTTATTGGCTGATCACTAACCTCTTATTAAATTCGAGCCTCGAGTTTTGGTTTTCTTGTTGGAGTATAATTATGCAGGAACAACATTATGACAAGGAGAGAGTCTATCGCTGGCACCCACCGAACCCCTTTAGTTAGCTCACTCAAGATCATCAACACCAAGTATTGCAAACATCTAGCTTGGGGGAGGAGCATCCCCTAGTTATCGGGTAACTATACCTAGGTGATTATCGAGTCTACTTTATATAGTCATAAAATACCAAAAATATGTGAGCACATGAAGGTTCACAATAGTATCATAGGAAAATTTAAAAATACCAAAAATATGTGAGCACATGAAGGCCCACCCTTAATTAAGAAAAACACAAAAATATTCGGGCACATGAAGGCTCGACGCGATCGAAGAGATTAGCTTGGGGGAGACGCACCCCCGTTATCATCGTGATTAAGGTATGTCTTTACTATTAGTTTTATTTTAGTAAGCTATAGTGTATGATTTAATAATTAAAGTATGTTTGAAGAACTCTCTCTCTCTAATCTTTTAAAGTGGAAATGATGAATAGTTGCTCTACTATAATTCCTTTCAAGTGCCTAGTTTTTAACCATGGATTTTCCTAAGTTTTAGACATGACTACTTTGATATAAGAATTTATTCTGAACTTGAAATTTGTGGAGGCATATGCTTGAGCTAAAGTCTAGGTAATTGATTGATATGATACATGAAGGTCTAAACTGCTATTTATCTTATTCCTAGCATTACTAAGTTAAGGAGATTTATTTTGAAAACCTAAAATTTTACATGATGAGCTCTTGTATGACAAAGTTTAAATTCCTACCAAAGCCATATATGATACATTTAGAATTAGGAAAACCTTTGCACATTCATGCTGCTTGCTTTACATTGAGTTTAGTCAATCTTTGGAGTATACCTTATGAGAGCCTTGTCATGCTTTTAAAATCAAGATCACTTACGCACTCCACTCACATATGCATTACTCCTACTCTAGGATGTAAGCGCAGTCATTTCCACTTTCATCTAGATCCACCTTAAAAATATTTTTCTCCTACACTAGAAGTAAACACCTAAAAATATACCCTATAGGACAGCCCCCATTTAATTGCTCTAAATTCTTATCATTATCTCTCCAATTATTTATATTCAAAGGATGCATGTGGCTATGCAAAAGTATTAAAAAAAAGAAAAAAAAGGGAGTAAAAGATGGACAAGTGTCCCAGCATTAAAACAATGGGTACATAGATGCCCGCCTCCCAAATTAAAAAAAAAGAAAAAAAAGAAGAGAGAATAAAGATAGCTCATGTTTTCCCGCGAAAAAAGTTCCAAGGAGGGAGTTATTTTCAAAGAGCAAAAGTAGAATTAGGATTAGCCACTAAATACCATATATACACCTATCCACCATATTCCATACACATGCACATCTTGATTTGATTGAATGCCTCGATTCTCTATGGATCCATTGTTTGACTTTACAATATATGAATTGCAAGTATGCTCATCCTTGTTATTGCCACTCCTATAAGCTCCACTATGATCCTTAGTTGTAGGAAGGCATGACATTATTAATGTCTCAAGAAGATCCATAAATACCACATATAATAAGAGACTTGAGGGTGTCATACAATTAAGCTCTGAGTTTTATTGCGAAAATTTACAAAACTCTGGAATATTGGTACTGTAAAGAATTTGAGACAAAGTGCTTGACTTGATTGTTGTTGACACCTGTTAGCGTCAACTTTTACTAGGGCTTTTTACCCGATGGGCAACAAGATAACACACTAGTCTAGGGCTTTATCCGACAAATTCCACGAGTTTTTGCATATTCTCGTAATTTTCGTGGTGATTTCCGGAAAAGCTAAAAAAAGAGGGATTCTAACGCAAAATAACCACGAAACTTATCCGCCACGAAGGACATCACGGGAAGACTCGGGAAGACTCCGAGACACCGGAAGGAGCGAGGGGCCAGAGGTCGCCAGTGGGGGGCCTACCGCCCCACCATGGCGCCGGCGGCGCCCCTCGGCTAGGGTTTGCTCCCCCTTCGGAATGTTCCTCCACCGCCTCCAAGGATGCATCTCGGCCCTACGTTACGCCGGTTTGATCCCGCGCGCACGCGCATCCCACCGGACTATAAATATGAGGGTAGACCCCCCCTGGAGAGGGCCAATTCATTATTCATCAAGGTCTCAAGCCAACAAGCATCAAGAGCCTTCAAGTTCATCAAGAGCCTTCTAGTTCATAGGATTAGCTAGCTAGATTAGAAGTAGAGGAGATCTAGTTCTTCATCGGATCCGGAGCCCACTCGGCCTCGGGCCGAGCACGAGAGTTCGGTAATAGATCTAGTTCTTAATTACTTTATTGTATTTATTATTCAGATTAGGGAGACTTTACTCTAAATATATTCATATGTTCTTAATTGCAATAGTCATTGATGTCTAGTTTAGTTACTTCGATCTTATTGAATTCATGTAATTGCTCGTATAGCGTTTATCCATATGTACAATGGGTAGATGATAGGCGATATGTAGACGTGGTGTCTAGATGTCTTGTTTATCTGCGAGTGCACCCTGATATGCCGGGACGTGTGGTAGTCTGCGTAGGTGACAGCTACGTTAGTTCCTCTCGTAGTCCACCCCCGTATGTAGGACTAGCATGGGCACGATCGCGAAGGAGGTGACTTAGGTCTTAATACCCTCATTAGTTGATGCCTCTTTACATGCAATAATGATTTAGGGTTGATTTAGCAATGATTACTAGATGTAGTTGCACTAGTTAGAGTTATTCAATTGACGTAGTTATAGACCTATCTCCGTAGTTTATCCAATGGCTAGCTATGATTATGACTAGTAAGATGCTCGATGATTATCTTTAATTATGATATTTGATGATTATGCTATCACCCGTATTTATCTTTATTTATCTTGTGACCTCTCGCTGTTATAAGTAGAGTATACGACTTAGGTAGTATTGCTTATCATGTCCACATAGTTTCACATCAATATGGCAATAATAGTTTATTACATAGCTTTCCCGGGTATAATTATAAATCGACAACCTGGAGACTTCCCTAGGTAAAATGCTACAACGGTATAATTATCTCATCCGATTGTAGAACCCATTAGTTTATATTTATATCTTATTCATATATTTTATCTGCCTAGTCACAATAGTACAATATAAATCTATGTTAATTTCCTAGCAATATAATTGGGGATGACAACCTACTTCATGTTTAGGAATGTAGTAATTCAAGAGTGACTAGTTGCTAATGACAAGTAATTATATACCAACCATTTCTGGGGTCATTGCTAGGAGTAGGGTTTATCTCTGCTTTTTTAGTAGTGACGTTAGAAATGCCAACAATTGTTCTCTCTTTCGATTGCTCAACACTTATGCAAAAGCTGTAAAGCTCCATAGTTAAAGGTAAAATGGGTAAGTTTGAAAGTTAGAGCGGTTTTGTCTAAACCGGAGGAAAATTTATGTTTAAAAGCAGGTGTGCTTAAAAGAAACAAAAGTATTGCAAAGAACTCCTGATCCAAGTTTATTAATAACTAGATCTAGATTGTTTGCCAAGGGACCGGCAAAAGGTAAGCTTAGGGGGTATTGTTGACACTCCTTAGCGTCAACTTTTACTAGGGCTTCTTACCTGAAGGAAAACAAGAAAACACACTAGTCTAGGGCTTTATCTGACAAATTCTACGAGTTTTGCATATTCTGTATTTTCCAGTGTGATTTTCAGAAAAGCTGAAAAAGAGGGATTATAGTGCATAATTATCACGAAATTGATCCACGGCGGAACAACATTATCATCGGACTCAGGAAGGGTCTAGAAGACACCCGAAGCAGCGGGGCCCGCAGAGGAGCCCAGGTGGGGCCGGCCGGCCCCACCCTAGGGCCGGTCGGCGCCCTAGGTCATCCTCTCGCCGCCGCCTTCTGGAGTCTTCCTCCCACGGTTCCTTGGAAGCCAATCAAAGCATCCCTACGTCGATTTTAGGTCGGTTTGATCCGACGGTGCACATGAGATAAAGACGCGGATCGCTGACGTGGCGGTTCCTTGCCCCCTACTCCACCTCGGCCTATATAATGACGCCCAAGGCTCCCTCCAAGAGGCATTCTACACCCCAGTGCTTCATATTCTCTACATAATTAGGGTTAGGGTCCCTCTAGTTGATCTAGTTCTAGTTCATCTAGATCTAGTTCATCTAGATGTAGCAATTAGGAGAGACTAGTTCTTCTAGATCTAGTCTTGTTTAGAGATTAGAGAGATTGAGTAGAGGAGTAGAGATTCGGAGGAGTTCCGGCATGTCGGCGCTTCTTCGTGGTCTGTATTCTTCGATTCAGCTCCCTCGCCCGAGTCGCTTTCCGAGGTACTTTTGTATTTACCATTCCGATTTAAGTAAGCAACTTGTTCTTATTCATTCTTTGGTTCACATCTCATATTGAGGGATTTGATCTTGGTCATTACTTGGTTGAAGTAGTATTTCGTAGTGTAGGTGTGGTGCCTAGGCTAGATTTACTTGTGAATGTCCCCTGATGAGCCGGATAGTGGTAGCTCGTGTAGGTGACTTTATAGCTACGTTGAATCCTCTGTAGTCCACTTTCCGTTGATAGGACTGATAGGCTTATAGGTGCTCGGTAGGAGATTACTCTGTTTCTTCTCCTATTCGGAATTACTTGTCCGATAAGACGATATTATACAAAGTTTACCAGAGTCAGAACTAGAGTACATTAGCTATTTCCTTTTTTCTTGATATGATCTAGCCTAATTGTAGGGTTAAGTTTATAGACGTTGTCATCATCACAACTGTTCCCCTCGTGGATACGATATTTAAAACCTCCGGGTAAAATGTGACACCGTATGATGTCTGTGGCGCTTGGATAATCCTACTTAAAACTTATTTAATGGAGTGCGCTTAAAAATACCAACAGTTATGGACTATGTAAGTTGTCTACCAAATACTTATGACATGTTACTATAGTAACCTACGTCTTCTATATTGTAACATACATCATGCTTGTGCAGGTACATCTCAAGAGGTTTCTTGCAGATGAAGCAAAATCAGGTAGCCTTCCTTGATCCTGTCTTTGTTAACCAGACAACCTGCACGGGTGCTGCTACGAAAGAAACTAAAAGTGTATTGAAATTGGAGATCAAATCGATGTTAGAAAATGAGAAAGAGAATGCAATCCTAGCCTACAACCGCAGTATGTGTCTCATAACTTATTTGTTTAGACTTTGATTACATTTTTTTTTTTATATCTAACAAGACCTTTGTGATTTACAACAATCATTTCTTTTTCGTTGATATCATATTTAGAGAAGATCGGATAGAGGTGTGGGACTCGAAGAATAAGCCACTCGAGCTTTTAAATCCCCTAATCAACCTTCTCAATGAGTAAGTCATCCCATTAGTATCATAGTATTTAATTGACATAGCACATTTTATTACCTTTGCACATTTTATATTGATGTAGTATCAAGGCGGAGTTGGACGGGCATGGGAACCACCTTTTCCAAGCTTATCGTTCAGATTTGGATTCCCTGGATCAGCCAGACGGGAACAATCACTGCGGATTCTATGTAATGTGGGCAATGTACAAGTACTTGGGAGCGAACACTAAAGTTAGAGATCGCATGGTATGTTGCTTCGCACAAAACATAAGAATCCAATACGTAGGGCTTCAATTGATGCAATTTAACATCATCTTACTTATAGCGCAAGAAGATGGGCCACAATAAGTTGTTAAACTTCGAGATCAATGGACTAAGTGGGGAGCTAGCAAAATTCATATTGTCTGAGGTCTTAAGCAAGAACAGATCATTGTCAGTCGCTGCGGCCAAAAAGTACAAGAAGAATTATGGTAGAGAGCATTTGGATAGGCTACTGTAGTATTTCTAGCATGAGCAATATTTGTAATATTCGTTTTAGTAGGATTCTGATGCATTGTAATACTCTAATTAGTACCATTTTATTGTAATCGTAATCTGGATTAATTTAGTTTTGGCAAAGAACGTGCCCTGAATTAAAAATAAAACAACCAAAATAATAAAAACCGCCAAGTGTTAAATATTGAACCGCCAAGTGTTAACTAAACTACCACTGGGCGGTTGGTTATACAAACCACCAATGTCTGCATTAATCTTACACTGGTGGTTGGAGACACAAAACCGCCAGTGTTTGTTCACTTAACACCGGGCGGTTGGTGTTTCAAACCGCCGATGACGGTTGGTGTTTCGAACCGCCCGTGAAAGTTTGCCATCACCGGGCGTTTGTAAGAACCGCCGCTGATGTTCGAAGCACATCATCGATGCTTTTTGGTTGTGGCGGTTTAAAATCCGCCAATGAAGGGGGTTTTGAACCGCCAAAGGATCTTCTACTCTCGCGTAGTGTCGCCAGTGCTTACTTTTAATAAAATATAAAAGAAAAATATTGAATAAAAGCTACAATGAGCACTGGTGTTATAACTCAACAAGTGATACAAAATTTACAACTAATAAGATTGAAAGTTGAAAGTCAATATAGTTTCATAATGTCACATAAAGGGGTACAACAAGGGCTTAGTTAGTTTAAGTTTATGTTTCAACTAAATTTCATATTGAAGACCCAAATAGGTGTAATACAAATGATGGCAACACATATCTTAATATTAGTAATTGAGGCCCATGTTTATACTTACAAGATGTGCTACAAAAACATAAATACTAAAAATTAATACAAATAGAAAGATATGGCTATTACTTGGTAGAGTCCCATCAGCATTGATATACTAGTTATGGGTTCTATTCATTTTTTTTAGTAATTGAAAGTGTGGGAGGTTAGTGCAGACATAAGAGGTTAGTGCAGACCTAAGGTGACTATAGGATGTCAACAAGCCCGTTGGGGCATAGCCCCCCCTGCTTTCATCGTGCAAGGAAGGGAAATTTTCCATCCCTGTCCCCCGCAAACGCTTGCTAGGAAGATTTTCCTCTCATTCCCGTCACCAGATGGGAATTTATCCTTGTGGGGAGAACCTGCACCAACTACAACATGCAACATTTAGATAGCAAAAGCAAATCTATGGTGTCTAATCAATATAAATAGAATGAGTAAGATTTCATATTAGAAGAGACATCTAGTTTAGGGTTTAGTTTGTTATTTATACCAAACTATGTGTTTAGTTTTTAGTAGGATTTTAACGAACCAAGAACCTTATTCAAAATAGAAGCTTTTCATGGTGTAGGTGTCCAAGGAACAGGGTTGGTGATGGTTTCCCATCTCGTCTCCATGAAACCAGATGGGGACTAACTTTTCCCCATTTTAATCCTTGTGAGGATTAAATTGACCTCAACCTAGTTCCCTGTTCGGTTGAAAGGGATTGGAGGGGGATTGGAGGGGATGAAAGGGGATTTTGACTTGTATGGGATTAAATCCTCTCAATTCCCTCGGTTTGGGGTGTAACCGAATAAGCCCTTATAGGGAAATCCTCCATTGGGAATCCAAGATCAGGACTTATTGCTATCTTTTCTAATCTTTGAGATTTCTTTAGGGTAAATAGTGCTCATAAGGCATAAATAATATTAATATCTTTTTCAAGGCCAACGCTCCCTCCACTAGATCTCACTTCAAATTTTATCATCAATCCTGAGTGACGTTCATTCTATCGAGTACTACTTAAAGTATATTCCATGTTCTAAAATCATTATTTTTATTAAAATACAAAAACCTTAATAAAAGATACAACAACAGCACATGAATTTTAACTTAACTTGATGATAAAAAAAAGTCTGTAGCAACTTGAAATTCGAAATAGAGTCGTACGTCATGAGCAGGGGATTCTTTTTTTGAAAATTGAAATAAAATTGTAGGTCATGAGAATACTAGGTGTGAACACTAAAACCAATTCAAAAAATTATTTTGGCTGTTCAGAAAAAAATCTGAAATTTGGCACATCCATAGTGCATATAAATATGTACTCACATCAAAAGTTGAGATACAAACTCGCCTTTGAAAAATCATATGAAAATGATTAATTTTAGGTCTAGATTTTGTCTTCTAGTGCACATGCATCTAAAAATTATTATTTTTGTATGGTTTTTCTAGTTTAAGTTTGTATCTCAATTTTTGCACATAAGTATATAATTATATGTGCTATGTTTATAGCAAATTTCATTTTTTTTTAGAATGACCGAAATATGTTTTTTGAATTAATTTTTATGTTTCCACCTAGTATGCTGTATGCGTGGTTTCAACCACATATTTTCATGAGTAAACAGAACTTTAGTGAATGCTTCTAGGGTGTGTGTGGAAAGGACGATAAATCTGCTATCCTATGATATGGGCGAGATCGATACCAGTAATGGGATTGAAAGTGCAAGATTGCAGATATCAGAGTCATGTTGGCTTGACCACCAGACCAATATGAGAAGGGATACCCAATCTTGTGGCAGAAAGGAAGTTGACCCTAGATGTGATTATTTGTCCGATTTTTTCCGGGCTAGGTCCATGAGATGTGACTTCTATTTGTTTGATTTTGCTGCTCCAGCACTTGAGCCTGGCTCATTAGGTGCAAAAAGCATCCTCCAACTTGGCTCCGGGGACACGAGGATGGTGGCTGCTTCTCCGTCCTAGGCTAGGCTCACGGGATACGAATAATTAGCCATCTAGTGATGTTATTAATATTATTAGCACACATAATAATAGAGTTATTGATATATTTCAATTAATATTAAGGAGTAATAAGATAAATTAAAAAGCTAAAAGGTAATAGTTGTATATAACAAATACCATGTCATGATGATGACGATTGTTTATAATTTTTTATCTCATATAACCTGTTTTTATGTGAGCAAACAAACTTCTTAAGACACCCTGACTCCCTGTAAACACGCCATCAAACGCCTTGCTCTTGAATGCACCGACCCGGCCAGACTGGATGCGAACGAGGCTGGGCTCGTCCACAAACCAATCATGCCCTGGAGATCCTCGCAGCAAGTCAGATCCTCACAGCAAGTCGCAGCAGAAATGATGACCAGTTCTCTAGTGGTCTAGTGGAGCTAATTAAGTGGCAGCACATGCCAATGTTAGTGTAGGATCCGCCATAAGCATGTGGCAGTTGCCAAAGAGAATTCATGATGGTACGGTAGCTCGCCTCAGCCCTCTGAATTTTCTTCTAGAGTATGGTTTAGTACGCACAGCAATACATTTGTATAGGTGCAAGAGAGCTTCTGCAGTTTAATTTAAAGTTCATCTATTTTAATAATCTGTTGTGACAAACAAAATAGATACATTGCGGTGTCTGGATCTTTGGTGTTGGGGGAAAATGTCTACCCCAATCTCCACTCCTAAGGCGCAGGTCCCCCAAAGCTACTTAACCTTTCACTCTCTCTTTGTCTTGGCTCTCTTTCAGAGGAGGAGAACGTCCGCACACACAGGATCTGGGGGCGGAGGTTGCCGGAAGAAGGCACTTGGTGGCCCCAGGCGCCGAGTATGGCCGGAGGTTCGAACCTCCGCCGAATGTGATCGAAGGTTCGGACCTCCGGCGGAGCAAAGCCGGAGGGCGAAGGCCGTCGAAGGAAGGCGCCCCAAGACTTCCCAGGACCGGACACGGCCGGAGGTCCGAACCTCCGGCCGGGCTAAAGCCCATCAAGAGGCCAGGATGGCGGTGTAGATGTGGCCCGGCCCACAACAGGGTGAAGGAAAATGCCCGCGCTGCCCCCTGCAGATAAAAGTAGCGGTTAGGTCTAGGTCAAAACTACCCCTAGGGTTTGAGGGGTAAATGTGTAACAGTGTCGAAATAGTTATCCGGGAGCCACCTATAAAGGGGGAACTCAAAGACCGCTGTAGAGGTTGTTGAGAGTTTAATGAGAACATTTACCGCTCGAGGCACGCTTTCCGAGAGTCATTGTCCGATCCCGGAGGGGAGCAGGGCACTTGTGGGACCCAGATTTGAGCGGAGGTCGAGACCTCCCCGAAAAGGGCAAGGAACCATCGCCGTTCTCCAATCCCCACATCCTTTTAGCGTAGCTTTTCAAGCAACATTGGCGCCCACCGTGGTTAGCCAAAGAAAACCCGCACATGCCACCAAGGAAAAAAGAAGACAACCTAAGCGCCCACGGGCGGAGGTACCTCGCGGGGTAGGCCAAGGCGCCAGCAAAGGCGTAGCACCTACGCAGACCCTCCGACACTAGAACCGTAACAAGGCGGAGAGGAGGATACCACCGCCGTGCCACCGCAGGCAATGAGGAGCCGGCTACAGCCCAAGAGCCGAACCAACAACCGCAGCGCCAGAGAATGAGCTGCAAAGAAGTTCAAGCTCAACTACAAGCCTTGCAAGCGTAAAGGGAGAGAGTTGCAGCGGCCTTCGCCGCAGGCGTAGGGCGGCACAAACTTCCCAAGCCATCGCAGAAGCAAGGCAACAAATGGCAATCCCGCAAGCGTAAATCCAAAGCATGCTCATGACACGCATTACGTGAAGGGACGCCCGCCCATGGGTCGGCCTTTCGCAACCTTCGCCACTACCCAACCGCAGCAGCCGTGCTCCCAGCCGAGGGCCAGCCCTCTCGCCTTTGGCGCTGGCCCAAACACGAACAAGGGACCAAAAATCCCCACCGGCCGAGGGATTACAAACAAATGGCATGGCCGATAGGCTACAAGCCAATTACGCCGCCAAAATTCAACGGCAAGACCGACCCCTGCACAATTCATCATGAGTTTTGAAGCAGCGGTAGCTTCCGCAGGGGGGAATGACGCAGCTTCTCGCAAAATCCTTCGTCATCGCAAATGAGGGGGACGCACTCGCTTGGTATTCTATGCTCAAGCCAAGCTCAATCTACTCATGGGAGAACCTCGCAACGACAAAATTATGACCAACTTTAAAGGGTTCTCAAGCGAGTCACCGACAAAGATCGGACTGTTTCACCGCAAGCGGCAAAAAGACGAGTCCCTAAGAGAATACTACCAACGCTTTGTCCAGTTGAAGGCAAAGGCTCCTAACGTACCGTAAGAGGTAGCAATAGAAGCAGCGGTCAAAGGACTGAAGATTGGTCCGCTTTGCAAAGACACCTAGCCGAGAAAAGCCTAAAACTATGGAAGCTTTGTACTCCGAGTTTGAAAAGTACCAGAAAGTCGACAACGACCTCCGCAAGAGGGTCGAAGAGCAAAATCAATATAGGCAAGCCCAAAAACGCAAAAGCAGGCAAACCTCCGACTCGGGGAGGGGCCACAAACAACAAAGAGCCCCAAAACAAACAAGTAATGGGGATCGATCAACAAAACCAAATAAATCAACGATGCCAAGCGCACCAGCGGCCCCCATCTACCAAAACCAAATGAGGCGTAACACGTGAAGGAATTGGAACAACAATCCCGGCAAAGAACAGAAGAAGCCATATTGTTTTTTCCACGGAGAAGACAAGGGGCATGTCACAAAAGATCGCCTGCAGGCAAAGGAAACTCGTGAGAGGATGAAGAGGAGGAAAGAAGCGGAGGCACCGTCATACCAAAGAGCCCCCGGAAGTCAACCACACCTCCGCGCCAAACCGGCAAAACCAATATTGTCCGATATACTCAGCCTTTAAACAAAGACCCGGATACACCCCTCAACACTCACAAATGACATATTTCCCGAGCCACCTACCCGCATGGCGCCCGCACCTTCGCATGCAAAGCTCAAGAAGAAATCCTAACCAATACAAAGCTAGAGCAAGCACCAGCCTACATCCACCAAAGGCCACCGAGCATAACTTACCCGGATAGCCAAGCTCAAGGCGTAACCTATGAGGCACTACCGCCACCTCCGCCTCCCACACCCCCAAAGAGCACAAATACAATACCAACCCCAAAGCAAAACAAGAGCCAAACCAGGAAAATCAACACAACCCTCACCACCCACTACCAACCATCGGCCCGATATTACCAATCAATGGAGGCTCAAAGAATGGAATTCCAAACTAAAAAACAAAAAGAAGGACCACCTCCGCCTTGGTGAACAATGTAGCAAATCCAAGGCCAAGTCGAGCAACGGAATGGTCCAGGGTGCCAATAACCTTCACCGAGCAAGATCTGAAGTTAGAAAGTTATCCCCACACCGACGCAATGGTAATAACAAAGAAACATAGCAAAGATGGGAGATAAAAAAAGAATTCTGGTCGATTCAGAAGCTCCGCCGACAATTCTCGCTTTGCAAGCACCTTCGACAAAATGCGCCTCGGCAGAACCAACCGAACCTTCTAATCTCACCTCGTTGGATTCGGGGAAGAAAGGTGGAGGCTCGGGGAAAATCGCACTCCCGGTATCCTTCGGGGATCACAACAATGCCGTAACGTAATACATAACCTTCGATGTTGTCAATCTTAGCTACCCCTACAACGCCATTCCGGGCGTAGGTTTCTAACAAGTTTGGCGCAATGATCCATATGGGCTACCTCTGCATGAAACTACCAAAGTGCTGCACGGCATAATCACAGCCTATGGAAGCCAAAAAGAAGCAAGAAACATAGAAAGAACAATACACGCCTCAAGCGTAAAAATGTCAATTCTCAGAGCTGCAGAGGAATCGAGAAGGGGGAACCTCCTGACATGCCCAAAGGGAAAACAAACTTCAAAGCCGGAAGGAAAGATGAACAGACAACAAAGTCGGTATGCTTGGAGCACTTCGCACTGCATGAAAAGGTAACAATAGCCTCAAATCTAACAAGTCAAGAAGAGACGAAATTAATGGAAGCCTTAAGAGGAAACAAGGATGCCTTCGCATGGTCTGCGGAAGACCTCCGGGGAGTGTCTAGAGATGTCATACAGCACTACCTGGACGTTAACCCAAGCTTCCGGCCAAAAAAGCAGAAACAGAGAAAAATGTCTGAAGACAGAGTTATAGCAGCTAAGGCAGAGGTTCAAAGGCTCCTAGACGCAAAAGTGATAAGGGAGGTAAAGTACTCTGACTGGCTAGCGAATGTTGTACTGGTGCCCAAGAGCAATGGCAAAATGAGGATGTGCATAGACTTCACAGACCTAAACAAAGCTTGCAGAAAGGATGCATTCCAGCTCCCAAGAATAGATACTTCCCTGGATAGGGCCGCAAACTGCAAAAGATTTTTCCTCCTGGATTGCTTCTCAGGGTACCACCAAATTTGGCTCAACAAAGAAGACGAAGAAAAGACAAGTTTCACAACACCCTTCGGCACATACTGCTTCCTCAGAATGCCAGAAGGCTTGAAGAACGCAGGCTCAACCTTCGCAAGAATGACAAGCAAAGTGTTGGGGAACCAATTCCAAAGAAACGTCATTGCATATGTTGACGATATCATAGTCATGAGTAGAGAAAAAGAAGAACACATCAAAGACTTGGCAGAAACCTTCGCTAATCTCTCCGCAAAGACAAAGCTTAAAGTCGAACCCGAAAAATGTGTCTTCGCGGTAAGAAGCCAAGCTAAAATATTGGGGTGTATAGTAGGAGCAGAGGGAATTGCAGCCAACCCGAGAAAACAAAGGCAATATCTGGCCATGACCGAGCCAACATCAAAGAGGAAAGTACGTAAACTCAACGGAAGAATTGCAAAGATTGAACAAAGTTCATCTCAAGATCACGGAAAGGAGCCTACCATTCTTCAAACCTCTCGTAACCTCCGACAAAGTTGAATGGGGGCAGGAGCAGCCTGAAGCTTTTGACAAGCTCAAAGAATATCTCGCGAACACCCTAAAAGTCACAAAGCATTCGAAACAAGATGCCACACTACTTTGTATGTGGCAAATCGTCGATCATGCAAATGGGCGGTGCTAGTACAAGAAAAAAGAAAGCGAAGGTCGGAAGGAACAACAACCAGTCTATTACGTTTCAAGCCCTCGCAGCAGCCCAAAGTGAACTACACCTGTGTAGAGAAATTAGCCTACGCCATTTTAACCGCCTCAAGGAAGCTCAAGCACTATTTCCAAGCACACGAAATCATAGTACCTTCGCCGCAACCGAGAAATTCTCAACAACAAGGAAGCCTCCCAAGAAATTGGCAAATGGGCCACCGAGCCGCCACAAGATTGCATAACATATGTCCCACGCATGCCTATCAAATCTCTCGCGCCGGGCGTATTTTGTGGCAGATTGGACACCTTCGCAGCAATGGGTTGCGTAACGTAATGAGCAAAGTTGGGTATCGCTACGATGGGGCCCGGGAGTCAATCTGCCAGCCGGAGTCGCCGCAAAGATCGTATCCCCATCGGAACCAAAATAAAATATGCAGCCCGCTTGAACTTCAAGGCAACAAACAACATAGCGTAGTATGAAGCACTCATTCTAGGCCTCAACAAGGCAAAGGCCTTGGGAATTCAGAGACTTCTGGTCAAAACAGATTCAATGGTTGTGGCAGGCCAAGTAGAGAAAGAATACCAGGTAAGAGAACCAGAACTAGCAAAATACCTCGAACAAGTGCGACGGCTAGAAAGAAAGTTCCAAGGTTTTACCCTAAAAAACACATCCCAAGGGGGGGAAAATACGTAGGCATACGAACTAGCGAAGGCAAATGCAAATAACCGAAATTGCCCGAAGGAACATTTTATGAGCAGACAGCTAAACCCGCAACCTCCGCGGCGTAAAGAAATGTAAAGGCGTATACTAGTAACATCGTAACAAGACCGGCGAACCGAAATAATACAAATGCTCGAAGGAACTTTCAATCCGCAGACAAAGACAGACAAGGAAAGAATGAAATACAGGGCAAGATCATATGTGCTAATAGACAAGAAGCTATACAAGAAAGGTGTGGTTCAACCACGCTCAAGTGCATATCCAAAAGGGAAGGCAAATGAAGTTGCTAAAAGAAATACATGCGGAACCCGCGGGTCACACATTGGACCAAGAGCCCTCGTCAAGAAAGGCCTTGAGGCAAGGATTCTATTGGCCAACTCACGCCAAGGATGCCGAAAAACTAGTTAAACATTGCGAAGCCTGCCAGGTTGTATTCCATCGACAACCTTCGCCATCATCGAACTCCAACCAATACCCCCAATTTGGCCATTGCAAAGATGGGGTATGGACTGTAGGCCCACTACCAGCAAAGACAAGGGGGATTTAAATTTGCGAGTAGTAGCTGTGGAATACTTCACAAGGTGGATAGAAGCAAAACCATTGGCATCAATAACCTCGAAGCGGTCAAAAAATTCTTCCGGCAAAACATAATATGCGGTCGAGTCCCGAAGGTACCGATCGATAATGGAAAACAGTTTGACTCGATAAGTTCAAAGAATACTGCAAATCAATGGGCATAACACTAGCCTTCGCATGATCAGTATACTATCCACAATCAAATGGGGCAAATGAAAGGGCAAACAGAGAAATCTTCTCGGCAATCTCCAAGACATTATTTAACCTACGCAAAGGAAAATGGGCGTAAGAGCTACCAAGAGTCATATGGTCACACAACACTACAGCCCCCAGAGCTACAGGATACACCCCATTTAAACTCATGTACGGGGAAGAAGCAATGACGCCAGAAGAGTTAAAACACGAGAGCCTCCGCGTAGAATCGGCAGAACTCAAAGTGGAAGAAGAATGCTCGAAGGAAGGAATAGAGCAGAGAGGCCGCAGTCTTGACAACATCATGAAGTATCAAGACCAAACCAAGGCATGGAGAGACAAGAATGTAACAAGAAGGCTGATCGTAGATGGAGATCTAGTTCTGCGAAGGAAACCAAACGCAAACATGGCGGGCAAGTTGCAACCAAAATGGGAAGGACCCTTCATAGCTAAACAGACGTCAAACAAAGAGGCGTTCAAACTAGAAGACAACGAAGGTCACCTCCACTCACACCTGGAACACCGCAAACCTCAGAAAGTACTACATCTGATGTAAGAGGACCTGCGCGAAAATATAAGCGAAGGTGACCTCAGCGTAGAAGCATTTTTCGTCTTTAATTTTCCTTTTCCGCCACTTGGCGACAGGCCTGCACTCTTTTCCTCACATGGGGACTCCTTTGCGGAGGTGAGGTTTTTAACGAGGCAGGGTCTTTGTAAACAACCTCTGAAAGTATAAAGAGGCTCCCCCAAAAAAAGCACATTACGAGCAAACAGGTCGAAAAGCTGCCAGCAACGGGGCAGCGGACATTCGACAAAACGACATAGCAAGAAAGAGGACCTCATCAAGGGCAGAGCCGGGCGGCCAGCACGCCCAACCGGACCTCCGCGGCAAACACTGCGCTGGTAGAGTTGGAGACGACCTCCACTCAAAAATTAGACTGAAAAAGACCCTACCAAGGTACGGGCACCAGGCAATCAAAGGGGACAACCTCCGCTAAAAAACTAGACCTGGAAGAAGACCCTACCAAGGTATGGGCACCAGGCAATCAAAGGAGAGAACCTCCGCTAAAAAACCAAACCGACCCTACCAACGGTATGGGCACCACGCAATCAAAAGCACACAAATCCCAGAAAACACATAAAGGCAACCTACGCCAGAACTTAAAATAACCCGGACATAGGCACATGACCAAAATAAATGCTAACCGACCGCAAGAAGAACAACGCGACCCGACTAAAAGCACGGCAAAGAACTACCTCAACCACCAAAAAACTTAATGGCATTCATAAGCCAAAACCATATATAAACCACGCATCACCCCTCCCCCGACCACTTTCGAAGAAAAACAGGAGGAGAGGAAAGAGAGGATGGAAGCGGCGTTTCCCCAAGTGCAAAGACAAAAGGACACCATGCAAAAGCTTGTAATCAACATGGCGCAATACGCCAGGGTAGAACTAGGGCCCACGAATGAAGGGGGATACCACGCAAAAGCTTGTAACATCCCCCTGAAACCGAAGGTTCTACTTCAATAACTCCCAGCCAAACAAAGCCTCCGCCCGAGAAGAAGATACCGTGCAAAAGTTTGTAAAGATTGGAGGGCAAAGCCCAAGAGTAAGGGAAGAACCCGCGCCAATTAAACATACCGGAGACCAAGCACGCGATGTCGTGCGAAGGGCCCAAGGCGAGAAAAACAGTAAAAAGCGCAAGTACAGCTCCAAAGACTGCGTCAAAGCGGAACAACAAAGGGGCCAAGCATGAGTTCAACAGCTACAACTTGATCACAAGCGACCACCGAACCGGCAGGATATGGATGACCAGAGGACATACATGGCGCTTGTAAATGTAAGAGTGAAAGCAAAAATACCTTGAATAAAGAAAAGGAAGAGCAATAGCCTCCGCTAGAAGCTGTAAACTCCGCAATACAACAACGATTCAAAATAGTTACAAGCGTACAGCATTGATTACACATACCACGTACATAAACTTACAACATAACGCACGCGAAGGTCCGAGCAACATAATACAACATTACAATGTAGCCCACTTAAAAGCGAACTAAGGCGGGGTACTAGGACCCCGCCACGCCAAAGAACGGATGAAATCGCTGTGCGGGGCTTCAAGCTCTTCAACGACAAAATTAAACATTTCATTTACATTATTATCAGGCCAGCAATCGAGCATCCGCCCGCTAACATAAACTCCATCCCTCATCATAGTCAACGGAGGTACATCAAGCACTTGCGCAGGTCCCAACAAGGCCACCAGCGCAAGGCAATTTGAAATTAAAAACAAAGAACTACAAAAGAGTCGCCTGTCAAAAGTCATGTTTCTAAACCAGGCTACATATCATTCCTAAGTTAAAAACTACTCGAGCCCGAGCCTAGGCATCCACCTCCGCATCTTCGCCATCTCTCTCCACCGCCTGAGGGACTCCCCGGACGCGACGCCTTCAGAGCCTCCGCCTTCTTAGCCGCCCTTCCGCCTCGGCCTACCATGGCAACGCAAAATGAGGTTATTAAAAATTCAAAAGTATAAAGTACTAAACTAAATTAAAACAAAACAAACTTATCTCCGCGTTGCGCTCCTCGGCCGTTAAGCTGCAGTAAAAAGCGCCAAAGCGACTCCAACAAGAGCGCATAAAATCACGCACAACGCGCATAGGCGCACGAAGGTTAGACCAATCAATCTCCTTAGGGTCCGCGTATGTAGCCTTCCCCTTCAAAAGATGGAGATGCTCACACCCTACCTCCGTCAGGGCATTCACGAAATTCTTGGCACAGGAGACGGCTGCAAAATCTGCAATGCCGTCAACAAACCGAGGGAAGCGCGAGAGGCGGGGAGGCGCATCCATCCCAAAGACATCGAAGGTAGAAGAGTCTTCCTGAAGAGGGGAGCAACACCGCCATAGCGGTGGATGGCGTCGAGAATACGACCGCCACGCAGATGGCCGCCCCCTTCATCCATCCGGCCGGAGCTGCTCCACTCGCTTCCTCGGCCACCGCAGCCAGCCTGCTTCTCACTTTCTACCTCCCAAAGGAGGTTGGCATTGACGCCATTGGCCTTTTTTTTCAGCCTTTTTCCTCCAAAGAGAAGAGGCGGACATCGGGCGTCCTCAAGTTTCTTCTCTGAAGATTTAAGTTTGAGGTCCAGATCCTTAGCAGCCTTCTTAAACGGGCGGAGCTCTTTTAGATCGGAGGCCAAGGCTTGCTTTTCCGCCTCCAAAGTCTCAACCTCCTCCTTCAGAGCACCCAAGGCCTCATCCCGCTTTAGCACCTCATGAGAGCAACGAGCCTCCATAGCCTCTGCAAGATGATGGCCCTAAGAAGAAGAAAGGGGTCAGCACGTAAAAAAAAGCGCTAAACCGCAAGCGCCAAAATCACAAAGCTAGCGCTAAACCGCAGCCGAAGGTAAATACAGACCACGCTCTGATGCTCCAAATTTAGGCGGAGGAGTTTGAAATAGTCCAGCCCTTGCAAGTATTTGCGGGTCCCCCCTGTGGACAAGCAGAAATTTCAGGTAATAAGCAAAGATATAGACGTACAACAAGTCGGCCAAAAGGAAATGTCAAACCTCCAAGCTGCTTGTGCAGACTGTGGAGGGCAGAACTCCACCCACTTAAAGTCTCAATGGAGTCAGCTGTATAGAAAGAACAAGGTCAACATAGATACAAAACACACAACAAATAAGAAAACGCAGATTTGTCCAAACCTTCGCCCTCGCCGCGAAGGCCCCCAAATATGGGTCCGGCAAGTGGAGAAGAACCTCGAGGGGCTTGGTCCAGTCCGACACGACCCAGGTCAATCCCACCACCAGCACTACCTTCACGCGCCAGCACTTGAGCAAAACCCACTAGGCGGGGTCGATAACGCAAAGCCAAAAGCAAGCAAAGTGATAATAAAAGTAACACTTAAAGAGTGGCAAAGCTCCCATCTCTCGCAAAGATCGGGCCTCCGCAAAGAGCTCGGCCGGGAGATCAGCTTGGGGGCGGTGGGCGGCGCAGAGCTTCCGAGCAAGATGAACAAATGAGGAGGAAAGGGGCGTACCGGGAGCCTCCGGCAGTTGTGGCGAGGTTGACGAAAAAGAACCTCCGCTCCCCCACCAATGCCAACAACGGCACGAACCGGCCCTCGAGTCGTCCCGAGCAGCACCAAAAACACCGGGCGAAGGGAGGTACGTAAGCCGACGCCCGGAACTTCAACAGCGCTTTTTCCTGCGGGAGCGCTGCCACCTCGTGCTCGAGCACGCCTGTCAACTCCTCCGCCTGGCTGTCACGGCCCCCCCACCAACCGAACGAGCAGCGCGGAAGTGCATTTAACTTCCGAGGCCGCCGCACCGACTGCATCGCCATCATGCTCGAGACCTCCGCGCTACGGGACCGACGAGCGCGTCCTCTTCCGCAACCTCGCGCCGCCCCGAGAAGAAGCTCCGCGACGCTTGCGACCCGGCGGCTTGGGGACATCACCCGAACCCACCTCCGCAGCAGCTAGCAGCCTCCCTCTCGCGGATTGTAGCAATTAGCTTTGCGGAACGGGGTGATCACCGTATGTGACACCCATCTCTTCGAAAATACGATTCAAGCGGGGCATGTTACCGGCCTCCGCCCGGCGGGCAAGATACTCCTTGTCCGAGATCTCTCCAAGAATTTCTGGCCCTCTCTTCAACCTCGCGAACGAAGGTCTCATCTGCCTTGTCCTCCTGGACGCATGCTCGAAGCGAGGGAAAGGCACACCTTCGGCTTCACCAAAGACAGGAGTTGCACGTTCTCCAAAACGAAAAGAAAGCCGATTCTTCGCCCCGTGGCCAGCGGTCGGCGGCGACCATCTCCTCCACCAAATCACGACCTCGAGAGTAACGGCATGCCGGGCGAAGGCCCTAAGCAGTGCAATCTTAGCAGCCAGTAGGCCTAGCGGGAGGTGGGATGGAGTAACGCGGCTCCATTTGCGTCATCACGTAACAAAGGGATAACGGGTCACCTTCTTACCGTCGGCCTCCTCGGCGGTATAGCCAGGGGTCTTCACGTAGAACCAGGTGCAAGGTCCAATCCTTGTCCCACTTGTTCTTCTCGGCAAGATGAAAGCTCAAGCCTCGGTTCGGGCTGCTTCCGTTTAGGAAAGAATGAACAACTACCATATTGACATACGGCGCCATCCAACTTCTTGTGTTGCTTCTACAGACTCATAATCTCTGACAAAAAGTCATCAATGTCCTATGGAGCTCCGTAAGACTCACAAGCCCATGCAAACTTGCTAAGGGCAGCGATTCCATTGGGGGTGAGCCGATGTATTTGTACGTTGAACTCGCCTAGAACATCCCTCAAAAATCTGCGGGTACGGCGAAGGCCACAAGTGAAGAAGTCACGGAACACCACCGCATAATCCTTACTGGGCGGCTCAGGGACGACCTCCCGGCCAGGAAGCACCGCCTTGTCCTTCTCGAACCAGCCTTCAGTCACCATGTGGTCCAACATCATCTTGTTGACAACACTACGACCAATCTCGTAGGTGATCTTCTCATTCTTGCCGGCCATCTCTTGGGAAGGACTCGGAGGTACCAGATCAGCAAGCGAAGCCTCGACGTCAGAAAGAGTTTCTTCAAAGTCCTGGGCCTCCGCACTGTCTACCATGCAATCTTCAAAGCAACGAGACCACCCACTGGCTCTAACGCAAAGCAAGCGGGAGTAAGGACCCGAGAATGAGGCCCTAAGCGGTGGAGGAGAAAACTCGGAAGCCACAGCTGTAGTACAAGCGAAGGCAAGCAAGCCAGCAGTACGGCAACCATGGCCCGCGCACCCTTTATATAGGCGCTAGGGGGCCTCCGAGGGTCGGAAGACAAACCGTCAAATCATATCACGTCGCCGCGACGCACCAACCAAATGAGTGACACGTGGGCGGCGCGGAATCCCAAAGGGGGGAAGAGGGACCTCCGCGTTAGGATCGGAGAACCACAGAGGACGTTGGCCTACCTGCGCTAGCCCAAGTGCTCTAGGGGGAAATGTTGGGGGAAAATGTCTACCCCAATCTCCACTCCTAAGGCGCAGGTCCCCCAAAGCTACTTAACCTTTCACTCTCTCTTTGTCTTGGCTCTCTTTCAGAGGAGGAGAACGTCCGCTGAAAGCTCTAGTTTGGTTTTGATAATTGATGAAACCTATGTGTACTAATCTTTGTCATAAGTGATTTACAAGATAGATTGGTACACACCGAGTGATGGAGCTAGATGATGGATGGTGATGATCAAGTGCTTCACATTTGGAAAAAGAAGAGAAAAACAAAATAGGCTCAAGGCAAAGGTATATTTGATAGGAGCTATTTTGTTTTGCCGGTCAAGACGCAATAGAGTGCGTGATCGGATTTAGGATAGATAACCGTACTATAAAGAGGGAAAATCTTTAATTACAATGGTTATCTAGTGCCACTAAGTATGAGTCTCATTTGCATATACTTAACGCTTAGTGACGTGGTGAGATACACGAGAAAGTCTAGTAAAATAATTTATGAAAATGCTATCTTTAGTGCTCAATTTATTTGACATGACTTGGAGAAGTTAGCACTTGAAAGAGTTGCAAGAAGAAACATTAGAAGCTGTTTTTGTGCTGTGCTATGAATTGCCGGTTAAAAGAGTTCTTTTGCCGGCCCAGCTGCCTCTGTCTTGAGCACAAAAATTACTAGAGACAGTGAGTGTTTGCTCGGCAATTTTTGGCACCCGAGCTGGAAATCCCCTGGAATATTGAGGGAGAGCTGTAGAGCTGCTGCTGGTTTGCGGCTTTGCTGCTTGACTTGATTTGAATGGAGACATGTCATTGGTCCATTTTATTTTGCTACCAGACTTGCTCTCGGACCTGAGGAAAATGGTGTGGACCATTAATTGCCTTACATGCTTGTGCATGTGTGTGTGGTGTTGACTTCGTGAAAGTGAAAATGGAAAGGTGCTGCTGCAGCTTGCATTTAACTTGACCAAAGAAAGTTGTTGCTGGCGCTTGTGCTCCAATTAAGTTTAATTTGAGTAGTACTTGCTGCTGCCATGTTTTGCCGTATTCAAAAAGAAAAATAAAATGGACCGGACAGCTGCAGTAAAGAGGAAGCTTCTTCCCAATTTCCTAACTGCATGTGTGCTGCCATCTTGCCTTGGTGAGAGAGAGAGAGTGCTGGCTGCCTGCTGCTGGTGCATTGCTACTGGGCACCAGCCTGCTGCTTTGACTTGTGGAGGCCGGCCAGCTTCGCGGAAGCTTCGTGTGCGCCCGTTCGCTGCTGCCGTTTGCTGCTGAGAGATGGCCCGCATGTCAGTGGAAAATTGGAGTAGGAGGGAGCCGTTGCTTCTCCTGACCGTTGCCTGTGCGGCTGGTGTGCTGAGGGGGCCAGCGTGTGGGCAGCTAAGGCAGCGGCCCCTCCCTTTCTTTTTTACTCTCTCGGTCATTTGCTCTCTGGCTCTCCCCATTCTTTCAAACGCAAGAAACAAGAACAGAGAGAACTCGAGCTGCCCTCTCCTCATCTCTCCTAAATCTTGGCTAACCCTAAGAGAGATTTTGAGAGGCCATCGTGACTGATCCAGTGAGCTCGTGAGCATCCTCTCCCTCTCCTCTCCTTCTCCTAGCTCGTGGCTATTTTGAGAGAGGATTGAGGGAAACCCTAGGTGCATTTGAAATTGCATTTGTGATTCATATTTGTGGCACTAGGTGATTGTTGTGATTGTGGATTTCTTATTACTCTTGGTGATTGCCGTCACCTAGACGGTTGGTGCTTGGTTGATTGGTGAGGGGACTTGGTGATTGTGTCCGCCCCCAATCAAGGATTTGTAAGGGGTTCTTGTGCCTTCCCCATGGAGATTACAAAAGGCAACTTTAGTGGATTGCGCGTGTCATCGAGCTACCTCACTTGTGGGTAGGTTCTTGCGGTGCCCGTGGTGGGCGAGGTTCGTGCAACACCTCTTAGCCGCCCGAACCACCAAGTGTTGGTCGACACAACGGGGAGTAGCTTGCCCGACAAGCAAGTGAACCTCGGAAGAAAAATTATTGTGTCATCTTATCTCCCGGTGATTGATTGGATTTCATTGATATATATATATATATATATATATATATATATATATATATATATATATATATAGTGTGATTCCACTTTTAGTGATTGGCTTATCATCTCTACAACCGGCGGTATAAAAATCATCTCTCTACATTGTATTTATTCATTCTTACTTGTGTAGTAGTAGTTGTAGCTAGTTGAGTAGAAGTAGCTCTTGTAGTTAATTTTTAGCTAAGCTTCTTGCTCACTAGTGGTAAGGTAGTGACATAGCCATTGTGTGACATAGTGATCATAATTTACTAGAATTGATATTAGGTGGCTTGCCTAACAATTAGAGCTAGAGCAAACCGCATTTCGCCATTTGTTTTACTAACAAATTTGCTCTAGTGCTTTTGTAGTTTTTAAATTAGGCTATTCACCCCCCCCTCTAGCCATTTAGGACCTTTCATCCGCACACACAGGATCTGGGGGCGGAGGTTGCCGGAAGAAGGCACTTGGTGGCCCCAGGCGCCCGTATGGCGGAGGTTCGAACCTCCGCCGAATGTGATCGAAGGTTCGGACCTCCCGGCGGAGCAAAGCCGAGGGCGAAGGCCGTCGGGCGAAGACGCCCCAAGACTTCCCCAGGGACCGACACGGCCGGAGGTCCGAACCTCCGGCCGGGCTAAAGCCCATCAAGAGGCCAGGATGGCGGTGTAGATGTGGCCCGGCCCACAACAGGGTGAAGGAAAATGCCCGCGCTGCCCCCTGCAGATAAAAGTAGCGGTTAGGTCTAGGTCAAAACTACCCCTAGGGTTTGAGGGGTAAATGTGTAACAGGTCAGAAATAGTTATCTGGGAGCCACCTATAAAAGGGGGAACTCAGCACTGCTGTAGAGGTTGTTGAGAGTTTAATGAGAACATTTACTGCTCAGGCACAGTTTCTGAGAGTCATTGTCTGATCCCGGGAGGGGAGCAGGGCACTTGTGGGACCCAGATTTGAGCGGAGATCGAGACCTCCGGCCAGGCAAGGAACCATCGCTCGTTCTCCAATCCCCACGTCCTTTTAGCGTAGCTTTTCAAGCAACATTTGGGCTAAAGTTTAGTCTTTATCACATCATATATTCAGATGCTTGAGATCGCCCTTTTTTTCAGCAGCAACGACGGTGACTGTGCATAATATGGACAGAAGGCGCTTTTCTGGACCTCCAGTTGGCTTGGCGGCAAAGCTCCTGCTACTCTATTCCCCAAACTGTTCAAACACAGCAGAGGGAAGAAGAGGTCTGAAAGGAACGCCATTTCGACCCAATCATGGATTAGAGACATTGCCTACAATCTGGACCATGAATTGCTGCATGATTTTTTCGAACTCTGGAATGCGATTGAGTCGGCCCAGCCGAATTTGGAGGATGAAAGAGATGACGGAATAACTTGGGTGCTGGAAAGCTCGGGTCAGTACTCGGCTAGTTCGGCATACAACATCCAATTCGCAGGACATATCTCCTCAAATTTCCCAACTCTCATTTGGAAAGCTTGGGCACCTCAGAAATGTAAAACTTTCCTCTGGTTGCTTCTACCAGACAGACTCTAGACGGCAACACGTTTGCAGTTGCGTGAGTGGAAGAACAACTATTTCTGTGCGCTGTGCGAAAGAAACTTGGAGACGGCCGTGCACCTATTCATTGAATGTCCCTTCTCGCAAGAAGTTTGGAGCCGGATCTCTGCATGGAGTAGATGCCAAAATTTGAACTCATCCAGCTGGACAAGCGAGCATGACATAGAGGATTGGTTTCTCACCATGACGACGAAAGGAACGACGGCAGCTCACAAGTTATCCATACAAACGTTGTGGTGTATTTGGAAGCAGAGGAACGATGTCATCTTTAGGGGAACTCCGGAAAGACGGTCCGATGATTTGCATAGAGATCAAGGATGACTGTTTCAGTTGGCTGTTGGCGGGCGCCCGGGGGGGGTGGGGGGGTCTCAACCCGCTTTTTGGTAGTCATATTTCAAATGAGTAATTAGCTTTTGTTACCTCTTTGGCCTTCGCGGCTTCCGTCTGCGACAGGCAGTGTGCTCTCAGCGTGTAAAATTAAGTTGTACTCTATAAATTCTTCTTAATAACGGTATGCGGGGTTCTGGATCTTTAAAAAAAAGGATTAAACCTAAGATAATTAATTAAAAACTAATTATATAATTGGAGGGTAATTTGCATTATTAATCCATCATTAGCGAATATTTACTGTAGCATCATATATTGTCAAATCATTGACTATTTAGGCTCAATAGTACTGTAGCATCATATATTGTCAAATCATTGACTATTTAGGCTCAATAGATTCTTCTCGTAAATTAGCCTCAATCTGTGTTTGTTTTATAATTAGTCTATATTTAATAATCTTAATTAGTATCTAAACATTTGATTGAAAAAAACTAAATTTTTACCTGTGGGAAACAAACATGCATATATGCTTTCTCAATCATTTCAGTCGCTGACCTGCTTATAACTATAGTTTCCTTGTCAGAATTGGATCTGCATCTGCTACCTGTGGCCTATATTACTGTATACTAGTTGAGATCAGATTTGGATTTGAAAAGTCATAGGCAGATATGTGACGGCATCGATCGCAGACTACAAACACGTAACGGTGGAGCAGCACCAGTGGAGGCATCAACTGCTTTTGAGCTGGTGCACTAAAATTACGTAATCCAAGTCTCGTGTTTCAAATTGTAAGTTGTCCCGAGTTGACATATAATATATCTATAAATATGCATAATAAAAATCATGTACTTAAAAAGCTAGAACGATCTACAATTTAAAGTAGAGAAAATTTATAATTTATAAATACACTTGCCCATGGCATGAGCAAACAAGGTTTTTTTTTTTTTTTTTTGTCCGCAAAAGTTTCTTGCTGTTAAGAACTGACTGTACCGGTTAGTAAAAATGTTTTTTTTACTGACCTGGCAGGAGAGTCTCCTACCTATTTTTTTTTCTTTTCTATTAAAGGTGAAACAATATTTACAAATATACAACATAAGAGTACAAGGCAAGACCCAAAAGAGAACAACATACATACATGCATTAGCTATACTACCTCTCCGAAGAAAGAGTGATGCTTGTCTGCTTTTCTTGGGTTTGATATACACCAAGCGAAGTTCTTCATTGAATTGTGTCTTCCAAAACATTGAGATTAATCTAGTTGTTATCCAAGATTACTCCATTTTCTTGTCCACATGACCTAGTAAGCAGTGATGAAGGCTTCCCTAAAAGTGTGCTACCAAAGTTTTTCCTTGCTTCAATGATCATGCCTAGCTAGGGGCTGAAAATTCAGATTCCAGGTGATGGGGATTGTGTTCTAACATGATTGACTGAAGGCACATTCAAATAAGATGTGCAAACTGGTTTCCTCACAGCCTGGAGTTACATAGCACACAACTATAATCACCAAGGTTCATGTTTTTCCTTGTATTCCATTTGAGTATTGATTTTCCCATATTAGGGCAACCCGGGGATAGCTTTCATGTTAATGAACTATAAAGATTCTTAAGCAATACAGCTTCATTGTGCTTTTTCAGATTGATTAATCCTAGACCTTCTTTTGTTTGGTAAACAAACCAATTTCCAAGCGGTTCTTGGAGTTTTTTTTTTGAATTGATATCTGCGCCCCTTCAAAGACAGTGTTTGAATTTGTAGATCTGTTTGATCACTGCTTGAGGCAAAGTGAGGGCAGTCAAGTGGAAAGTTGGAAGAGTAGTGAGTACTGCATTAGTCGGCTCAAGCTTACCATGCTGGGCTAAAAATGTGGAGATACCGGCTAATCTTCTTTCACATTTGTTCACTAGAGGAAGAATTCCTCCATTCTTTGTTTGGTTAGGCTCATAGGTAGACCAAGGTAGGTGAATGACAGGATGCACGGCCAAAAGTATTAGCCAAGTAGTTCGACTTATCTTCTGTTAAATTGATTAGGGTCATCATTGACTTGTTGGTTCAGAGAAGGAAAGGATGACTGGTTTAAAAAAGGAAGTTGCTTAGCATCTCCCTTCATGATGATGTCATCAGCATGCTTGTTGCCCCTTATATTGACGAGGGAGCAGTGTTACACGAGGGAGAAAGAGAGAATCTTTCATGTAGGGCGATCACGAGGAGCAGTGATTTGTGCCACTATTCTAGGCACATTCCTTCGTGGGAGGGCTTGCTCACCAGGTGCATGAAAGTATCCTCAGTCAATCTTAGTGTTACTGCCACGACGAGAGCATCATCATCTGGCTTGGTTTAACCATGCTTTGCTCGATAGGTGTACTAGTAGTGCGCTACTGTGGCGTTGTATTTACAGTAGCCTATAGTGTCAAAGAACACCATTACACCACTATAGCTGTCCATTTCCAGTGTCCGCCACAGTGTGCAGAGATGAGATGTTGCATTTATATATTGTCTTACCAAACACAATTAATTTTGATTTGCATGCATGTCTGCTCTCTGCTGCCTCGGGGAGCAGTAGGCACGCTCGTCGTGCCGAGTTCTGGTCGGGCCCTTATTCTCCAAAGGACGTCCAGTAGCCAAGTTTCACGTGAAGTTGGACACGACCTTACATGTATATGTATTCGTCATGTACCAATGGAACCCTGGTTACATGTAGTATACGTATTCGTCATGTACCAAAGGAGCAAACGGATCGGAATCGGAATTAGCTAAATTGTCCTCTATACTACTGTGCTACTTTTGTTTCTAAAGTATCAAATTATGAATCACTTTGGTCTTGTCCTATATCAAACTTTTCTAACTTGTACAGAAGAATTTTTGGCAGTCCTACTTTTTAGAAACTGTCATCACTCCTGCTTGCAGGACTATTTGAATAACTAGAAATGGAGGATTTTTTTTATTATTACTACTAAAGTAAGAGGTACACCTCATGAATTGGAAGACTGTCTTCAAGGTGGAGCTTCGGTTGGTGTGCATCAAAGCTAAACAAAGCACGAAGAATCCTTAAGCGTGTGCCGAGAGAACTATATTTAGCCTCTTCTTTTCTCCTTTAGGGCTTTGCAAGCCTTGTACTATGTACAGGTAGAGGCCTCCCCTACTGATCTTTTTTTTCTATAGTTTATAGAAATATATTGACATTTACCATACCAAATAATTAGTTCACTTTCGATGCGTATTGCATGGTGGAGTGGATGAAAACTAATCTGATATTGTAAGTGTTGCTACATATTCTTCTCTAGACTGAAGTTAGAGAAGTTTAGTTTAGGATACAGTTTACAATTTAGAACGTGGGTCATTGAAGATTTGCAACGTACGTAACGCCAGATCATCCCTTTGTCCTTACGGCCATGTCCTTTACTTTTTGGAGTGCATGGGTATATCTCGGATCTGCTGCTGCAAGCTCCATATATAAATTGAGGCATCGTTCTTTCGGTTTTGCGTCCATGCTCCCAGTGCCCTCATTCATACACCGCGGTCATCTTGTTAGTGTCGCTTCTCCTGCTAGACCAAGTGAAACAGCTTGAGTTACTATGGAATCTCAGAGGGAGAAACTGCTGTCTGGAGAACCACTTCTTGAGGTCGATATGTATACTCCATCTCCATCTGCCACTCTCATGCTCTCCACAGCTTGATCTGTTGTGTTCTTGCAGCACTTAGCTGAGTAATAATCTTTGCTAATAATTTTTCCCATCGTGTGTTCGTTTCCCATACCCTCAAGAAAGAAGGAACAGTCGCCTCAAATAGTTCCAAACTGATTTTCTATGTCTGATTTACATTTGTTTTCTCAAAGATCTAATCTTTACATTCTGTTTTTTTTTTTTTCATATTGCTGAGATTGAGTCATGACTGAACTTTCTTACAGCCCTATCTTATATCTTATATATTAAAGGATAATGTTGAGGAAGTTTACGTGCAACTTCTGCTTGCATCATGGTTTTTTATATTCCTGAGATTGATGAGTCATGCCTGAATTTTCTTATAACCCTATCATATATACGGAGTGTTTGGATCTTTTAGCTAAGTTTAGCCCAGGTCACATCGCATATTTAGATACAAATTAGGAGTATTAAACATAGATTAATTATAAAACTAATTGTATAAGTCTTGCTAAATCACAGAATAAATCTATTAAACCTAATTAATTCATAATTAACATATGTTTACTATAGCATCATAAATCATAGACTAATTAGTCTGGTGAATTAGCCACAACTTATGTAATTAGTATTGTAATTAGCTTATGTTTAACACTTCTAATTAGACTCTACATATTCGATGTGATAGGAGCTAAAATTTAGTGGTCGGGATCCAAACACCCCCATGTTAAAACTAATTGTATAAGTTTACGTGCAACTAACTCATGCCTGCATTCATATTCTCTGGCTCTGATTCCAGGCTCTTTTAATGAACTGTCCTGCATTTAATTTGCAATAATTATATATTTTTTGTCACTACAGAATTTAATAGAAGGTACAAGCGAAAAGATTATTGAAATCAAGGGAGTCGAGGCCGAGCACCATACCGCCGACAGCTGGAGAGCATGCATTTATATCTTAGGTAAGCTTCAGAAAACAAATTTCATGCAGATCTCACAAAAATTGTTTATAAAAACGAAAGGCCATGCAAAAATGGTAAGGGTAGCTAGTTGGGACGATTATTCATTTGTTTGACACTGGGGAAAAAATCCTCAATCCTAGACATGCCAAGATCTGGATCCACATGTCATAGCCACAGGCGATGGCAAATCCGGGCCAGAGGATTTGCAATGACGTAAAGAATTTTTCCCAGTCAGTTTGAATTCACTGATTAAAGCCATCTGAGATCTCTGATACTACTCTCATGCAATTTGCTTGACAGTTGCCACTTGTTACTTCTTTACTGCATTGACTGAATGCTTTTTTTTTATTGAAAGTGACTGAATGCTTTGAGGAGCTAGCATACTACGGGATCCAGTTCAACCTGGTTACATTTCTCAAGACAGTGCTACATGAGAATAATGTTACCGCAGCAAGAAACTATACAAATTGGCAGGGGACTTGCTATATTGCACCGCTGGTTGGAGCTATCATAGCAGATTCCTATTTGGGCAGATACCTGACTACAGTGGCTTTCTTCACAGTTTACCTAATTGTAAGCACACAAAATTCGAACTTTATAAAACTAGAAAGAAACTTATTAAAATAGGGATAGGAAAAACTCTAGTATACCATTTCTGGAGTCAAATTCACATCTTGCCATGAACCAGTCTATCCATCCTGTCGAGCACACCTACTTTATTGTTTCCACTGACCAGGTTACTATTCTTGTTCAACACAAGGGGATGGCTGCAATGTCCATTTCAGCATCCTTCCCGACTTGTGCCGGACCTGATTGCCTGCAGGATGGTTCATCCAAGTCATTTGTGTTCTTCATCGGCCTATACATGATGGCCATAGGAGCTGGTGGGATAAAGCCCTGTGTTTCATCATTTGGCGCTGACCAATTCGATGACAGCAGCCCAACGGAGAGGTTGAAGAAGGATTCCTTCTTTAACTGGTTCTTCTTCGCCATCTACATCGGCAGCTTCATCGCGGGCACCGTTGTTGTGTGGGTCCAAGATCATTTCGGGTGGGTGGTTGGCCTCTGGATCCCCACCCTATTTATCGCGTTGGCCATCGCGAGCTTCGTGTTGGGTTCAAATTCATACACGGTGCAGAAACCCACGGGGAGTCCAATCGTCAGAGTTCTCCAAGTCATTGTTGCAGCTATCCGGAAATGGGATGTTGGATTGCCGAATGACGACTCTCTTCTCCACGAGTTGCTACAAGAGAGGGCATCAATGGCGGATGGCGATAAACTGCAGTATACACCAGTGCTGAGGTCCTTGCCTGAACCTGTTGTGATTTGTGAACGCTCCTTCATTCTCAGGTCCGGTCCTTAGATCAGATGTACTAACTCGCAAGTTTGTTTTGAGCAGATTCCTTGACAAGGCTGCAGTGATCTCATCAGCCGAGGAGCTAAATGATCCATGGAGGCTCTGCACAGTCACCCAGGTCCAAGAACTGAAGGTGATCATCGGGATGCTTCCCATCTGGGCCACCGGGATCGTATACTTCGCCGTCCTCGCGCAGTTCTCCTCGACGTTCCTGGAGCAAGGCAGGACGATGGACAAGATGGTCGGCGCGTTCGCCATCCCGCCGGCGTCCCTGGCGTCGTTCGACGCGGTCAGTGTCATTTTCTGGGTGCCCATCTACGACAAGGTCCTCGTGCCCGCGGCGAGGCGGCTCACCGGCAACGAAAGGGGCCTCTCGGAGCTGCAGCGCTTCGGCACCGGTCTGATCCTGTCCGTCCTGGTGATGACCGCCGCGGCGCTGGTCGAGACGCGGCGCCTGGCGCTGGCGGCCGCGCACGGCGACGGCGAGGTGCCCATGAGCATCCTGTGGCAGGTGCCCCAGTACTTCCTGGTGGGCGCCAGCGTCGTGTTCGCGTGCGTCGGGCAGACGGAGTTCTTCTACAACGAGGCTCCGGCGTCGATGCGGAGCCTGTGCTCGGCGCTGGGGCTGCTGACCGTGGCGCTCGGGAGCTACCTGAGCTCGCTGGTGGTGACCGCGGTGGCATGGCTCACGACGAGGGGCGGCGAGCCCGGGTGGATACCCGATGACCTCAACGACGGCCACCTCGATCGCTTCTTTTGGGCTCCTCGCGGCGCTCAGCTCGGTCAACCTTGCGGTTTTCGTGTGCTGCGCGAGGCGGTACAAGCGCAAGAGCGTTTACTAGCGCGATTATTTGATGATAGATTTGATTGGACTTGGCCTACTTTTAATTCAACTATTAAATCAATTCAACTATTAAATCAAATAAATTAATATAATTCAAAACATCAGATTTATTGTGCTCAAGCGCTCCCTAGGGCGTCTCCGGGCGACTCCGCCGGCGCCGCCCGGGCGCCCTCCTCTGGCCTCCCCTCCGGCCGCCCGCCACTGTCCTCGGCGGGTGGCGGCGGCGGCGGTGGTCCCGGAAAATGGGGGCACCATCGGCCTCCCTCCCTCCCCCTTCCTCCATCCCGCCACCCCCCTCCCCCCTTGCCTCGCCCGAGGCGGGCATCTCGTCGCCGGGGCGGGATCCCGCCGCCGTGCCGGGCCGGATCTGCGGCCGGCTTAGTAGGCGCGCTGGCCGGCGAAACAGCCCGCCGGCAGGCGCGGATTTGGGGCTGCGGCGTGCTTGACCTTGTCGGGCGCGGCGTCTTCCCCCTGGGCCGGCGGGCCAACGTGCTAAGCGGGCTGCAGTGGATTTGCGCCCGACGCGCTGGCCGGCTGGGCGGGCAGGCTGGCCGGTCGGCCGCCGGACGGGCCTCTGGCCGCCAGCTCGCTCGCCCTACGGCGGTGGGCCGCCACTGCCTCGGCTAGGGGTTGGCCAAAGTGGCCGGGCCGCTGGGAGCCGGCCGCTACGCCGCTTGGCGCTTTGCTCGTTGGCTTCGTCTGGCCGCGCAGCATCCCGCGTCGTGGCATGTTGGCCTTGGCACTTTTTATGCGGGTTTTGCGTCGTCGGCGTCGTGGTGGCGTGGGCGGCGATGTCCTCCTCGGTCGTACCTGCGACGTCATGGCGGCGTGGTGGGTGGCGGTCGAGAGGGGCAAGCCTTGCCAGGGGCGCGGGACAACGTGCTGGCTGCTGGTTGGTGGTTGTGCTCGGCATGGTGTTTGGGGCGAAAGCCCAGCCCGGCGTTGGTCGGGCGGACGACGGTGACGCCAAGTCTTGATGCCACTTACCTTCTTGGAGGCGTCGTTCTTCGAGCCCCATGTCTCTACGCCACCACGGCCGAGCTCCAGGCGATGGCCTTTCTTTGGGCGCCTTATTGGCCTCCTGTTGTCGGCTCCCGGGGAGTCTCTACGTACTGTGGAGCTTCAATTCCTCTCGCTTTGGTCGGTCCTGCAGCTTTGGACCTAGCTCGCTTAAATCGTCGCTAGATATTGTAGTGGATGCTTGGCCACTACTGCTACTCTCTCGGCGGATGATTTGCCGCTATTGTTGGTCCTTGGGCGGATACTTTGCCGCCGGATTGGTTCGTTGGCGGATACTTTGCCGCTTTGTCGATGGCCTCCTCTCTACGGTGGGTGACTGGCCTTTCCACCACTACGGATACTTGGCCGTAGTGGGTCTGTCTCGCTTCTCCCGGCGGATACTTTGCCGCTGTTGTTCGTTAGCGGAACCTTTGCCGTCGTTGCTTTGGCGTCTTTTGGTGTGGACGACCATTGCGATATTCTCTACTGTTGGCACACGATTGTAGGTCTAGGTGTCGAGGGCAGTCGCTCTCTTCTCTCTGTATCCTTTTTTGTTGTTGTTGTTTATTCTAGATTACCATCTACTATCTTAGTGGGTTGTAATTTGTGCTCTGAGGATTCTCTCGTAGCTACTTGTAATTCACTCCTCTCAATGAAAAACGGGCTATATTCCTCGGTCGCGAAAAAAAAAAATCAAATAAATTATAAATCACATGTTAAATGTTAAATGCTAGTTGCAATAAAGTCTTAATTCCGTATGAAATTATGACTAAACTTGACTCAACTTAAATAAGTGGCTTAGTTGCACATGGATAGGTTGAACACAGGGAACATTTTGGAAGAGGAAGAAGCATAAGATGGATGGAAACAACTACCATTGTGTGCTCTACAATAATAACGTGAAAGAAACTACTTTTCACCTATCCTTTTAGGAGGAAGTGTTGGCAGTACTTGGGCATTCACTAGACCTATGTAGTGAATTCTTCTGGATGCTTTTACAAGAAAAGCAACATTTTTAGAACCCTTCTTCATGGAATCTTCATTCTTGCTGCTCGGCAAATTTGAAAGCAAAAGAAATAACTTCATCTTCGATAGAAGCTTCCCTTATTTCACTTCCTAGAAGAGGCTGTTTCACGAGGAAGCTAAGCTTCAACCTCTTAGATCCTGTTATGCTAATTGACCGGTCTTCTTGCTCTCTTTTTTGACTCACTAGCTTAGCTTTCCCTTTGCCTCCCTCAAGCTTGTTATTCCTTTCTCTTTTTTATTTTTTAATGTTTGAGACCTCTTTGTACATGTTATTATCTTTTTTTTTATTCCTTTTATAGTAGGAGCCTCTCACGCTTTATCTTTCACTAAAAAATTGTTCTTTACAAATTAAGAATACCACCCACATGGCCAAGCAACCTATCATATCATACTTTGATTTTACATTGCCCTCGATGACACATCTTTGCATATATCTTTCATGATCAAATTAAGCAAAGTGATTTTCCAAGTCTCTTTTTATTTTTTTGTCATTTGATCTTAGTTTTGTCAATTTTGCTTCACTTATCTATTCTTGATTTACATCTTCTATATCAATATCAATAAACTGTCAATCTCTTCTCATTCATGCAAGCAAGCCATCACTAAGAACAAACCATATTCTTTGTCTTATTTTTATTTTTCATTTTGTTTGTCTTTTTCTTCATTTGATATACATGGGTTTGATATGATCATTTGTAATAAATCTACCTAAATTTCATCAAACTCGTTGGCACTTTAATTGGCTTGTCAGACAAACACATACCAAAGCCCACTAGGGAGCCTAGATGAACTTTCAACTAGTTTAAAAAAAATAAACAAATAATAAAAAATCCTTGCACTTATACTTGCACGTTAAACTCTTCTAGCAAACACATCGATGATAACATGGCTCCTACATTCTTGTACAGATGTAGGTTCTGAATCTGAGTACAACTTCAATGATAGATGAGACATGTAGGAGGGTTACATCTGTGCTCGAGGATGTTGTGGGGTGGAAATGACCTTTCTTTGTTTCAGTGTTTAGTTCTGCACTGTTTTTTTGATTCAATCCATATGGATTTAATAAATTTATAAATCAACATAATGAACCATATTCTGAATGTAATATAAATGTTATAAATATTTATGTTTTCTAATATTATGACAGCGGTGTAAAGATTCAGTATTTTGGTTAGAAATTCATGTTCTGTTTGTAGTCAAAGCAACTAACATCATAATTGTTTTATCTATTGCTAAAGGCTGGGGTCTTAGAATTTATATGTGCAAAATATGTTTCTTAATGATATTCTTGAGGAAGATGTTTACAGGAAGAAATCACCATGTTACGAATAAGGATCTTTGGCAGACTACATTTGCAAGTTGGATAAGACCATGGTTGCCACGAAATAGGCATATCGAACGGTTGGCATGAAATAGACACCTCGAACATGGTATTCTCGATAGAGTGAGAATTGCAAAGAAAGGTGTGCGAAGAGGCTGACGGGTGGGTGGCGGAAGGCTTCTCTGCGCTCTCCGTGTTCGCCGTAGCCGCATCGTCGCTATAGTGCAGGCCGCCTCGTTGCCCGCCTGCCTGTCTATATATAGTCACTTCAACTTCCCCCATATAGCTCCTTTGCTGTTTTTCTAGTCATGGACGAAGCCAGCGGGGGGGCTACCCGGGCTCCAGCCCCCCTACGGCCATGAATCCCATGGAGCCCGGGCTAAGCCCCGCCTACCACCATGAGGAGGAAGAAGAAGGAAAGGAGGGGCTGGAGGAGGAAGAAGAGGAAGCCAGCCCCCACTAACGCCATTCCTGACTTCATCCCTGTTTCTAGTTGTGGCCCTTCTTGGCAGCTTTCCTTGGATGTCTTGTGCTCTATTTCGGACTTCGGTCTCCCTTCTTAATGAAATACACACAAAAGTTCTAGAAAAAAAAAAAATCCCAAGTTATTATTTTCTTGATGATATCTACTGATGGCATAATAGTTTCAAATTTTTTTCAAGGGGTAGTATCAATGTAAAGTCTGACTTTATACTCAAGAACTTAGGATATCTATGCTACTACCCCCATTCCAAATTATGTGATACTTTGGCTTTTCTATATATATAGCTTTTGCTATGTACTTAGATATTATACACTTGTCTAGATACATATTAGAAATAGTGTTCTATCTAGAAAAGTCAAAATATTTTATATTTTGGAACGGAGGGATTTGGAACGGAGGGAACACCTCTTTGTGGAATAAAACTGCAGAAGCGGATTGTTAGAGATATAATTTCTTTTCGTGGTCGCGACTTCAAGCGTATATCATTAAGGAAGCCAAAAGAACAGCTTACACAACGCAGGCCGGACTTAGATATACTTGTATAGCACATCTATAGGCTGCCGTTGGACTATATCTCTAAGAGAGTCCCTCATGATCATACCAGATGTACACCTCGCAAGATGCAGACCGAGCCAGCCACGAAAGGGGATTCATAGCCTCCTACTTGAGGTGTGAACCTTCCTAATTGTGGTGTGTTACACTCTCTGGAGTCTCGACTGAGATTCGAGTTGCCATGGATATTGAGATTCAAGAGTTAGTTCCTGAGGTAGAGATTTGAATCCCCTTGCTAGTTCTTGTATATATTTTTTTTCTTATTAAGCAAATGGCACTGCATCTATCTTTCGAATTAAGAAGCACGGGAAAAAAAGCTGTTAGTTCTTCTATATCTGCCTACAATTTGGTTTTGTTCAGGGTCACAATACATCGTTGTTTGTTTAAATTTGTTTCTGTTCCCATCTGGCCTTACCAGCTGCACATATTTAAGTTCTAATTCTAGGCCCAGCCATCTCGTACTTGTACATATATAGCATACTAAGAAGAATTTGGTCTCTGTGTTATTGCAGAATTCAATGGAACATAGAAGCGAAAGGATGACTGACATCGAGCCAGCAAAAGACCATACCGGTAGTTGGAGAGCATGCAGTTACATCTTAGGTGATCACAAACATCTCTAAAACAAGCGATCGCTCGAAACGCTGAGGCTTTCAAATTCGCTTTGTTCGAGCTTTCTATTCAGGCCTCTGACTCTGATACGTTCTCCCAAGAACAAACATCCTTTTGTGCTGCCCGTTCTCTTACAAATTACAATTTGCAGTGAACCAATGCTTTGAGGAGCTGGCATACTATGGAATCCAGTTCAACTTGGTCACATTTCTGAAGACGGTGCTTCACGAAAGCAATGTTATGGCAGCAAGAAACTCTACGAATTGGCAGGGGACGTGCTATATCGCGCCGCTAGCTGGAGCTATAATAGCAGATTCTTATCTGGGCAGATACCTGACTACAGTAGCTTTCTTCACAGTTTATCTGCTTGTAAGCACATAAATTACCGCACCCATGATCTGTGGACCTACCAAACACACCTGTTAACTGAGTTCATTTTCTTGTTGACAGGGGATGGCTGCAATGTCCATTTCAGCGTCGTTCCTGAAGGCGGATGGTTCATCTCAGTCCGTTGTGTTCTTCGTTGGCCTCTACATGATGGCCATAGGAGCTGGTGCCATCAAGCCCTGCCTTTCATCATTCGGCGCTGATCAATTCGATGACAGCAGCCCATCTGAGAGGCTGAAAAAGGATTCTTTCTTCAACTGGTTCTTCTTCGCAATCAACATCGGCAGCTTCGTCGCAGGCACCGCTGTTGTGTGGGTGCAAGATCACTACGGGTGGGCGGTTGGCCTCTGGCTCCCAACGCTGTTCATCGCGTTGGCCATTGCATGCTTATTGATGGGCTCCAACAAGTACAGGGTCCAAAAGCCTTTGGGGAGTCCAATTGTAAGTGTTTTTCAGGTCATAGTTGCAGCTATTCGGAAATGGAATGTAGGCTTGCCGCAAGATGATTCTCTTCTCCACGAGAAGACGCCAGTGGTGGACGGCCATAAACTGCAGCACACACCAGTTCTTAGGTACACTAGTTGTTCCTCGATACCCACGTTTCATAGGGACCCACGTTTTCTGACTGACCTGATAGTCCATTTCGGTGCGTAGATTTCTTGATAAGGCTGCAGTGGTCTCATCAACTGAAGAGTTGTCTGGCTCTGATCCATGGAAGCTCTGCACAGTGACGCAAGTAGAAGAGCTGAAGGTGATCATCGGGATGCTCCCCATCTGGGCCAACGGGATTGTGTTCTTCGCCGTCCTGGCACAGTTCTCCTCGACGTTCCTGGAGCAAGGGAGGACGATGAACAAGCATGTCGGCGCGTTCGCCATCCCGGCGGCGTCCTTGGCGTCGTTCAATCCCGTCACCGTCCTCATCTGGGTGCCCGTCTACGACCGGGTCTTCGTCCCGGCGGCCAGACGCCTCACCGGCAATGCTCGGGGGATCTCGGAGCTGCAGCGCTTCGGCGCCGGGCTGCTCCTGTCGATCGCGGTGGTGGCGGCCGCAGCGCTGGTCGAGACGCGGCGCCTCGCCAGCGCGCACGGCGACGGCGAAGGGCAGGCGTCGATGAGCATCCTGTGGCAGGTGCCGCAGTACTTCCTGGTGGGCGCCAGCGTCGTGTTCGCGGGCATTGGGCAGGCGGAGTTCTTCTACAACGAGGCGCCGGCGTCGATGCGGAGCCTGTGCTCGGCGCTGGCGCTTCTGACGGTGGCGCTCGGGAGCTACCTGAGCTCGCTCGTGGTGACCGCGGTGGCGCGTGTCACGGCGAGGGGCGGCAAGACCGGGTGGATAGCCGATGATGACCTTAACGAAGGCCACCTAGATCGCTTCTTCTGGCTCCTCGCGGCGCTCAGCTCGGTCAATCTTGCGGTTTTCGTGTGCTGCGCAAGGCGGTACAAGCGCAAGAACGTTTAGCAGAGCATCTTTACCAGATTGAGAAAAAAAATCAATCCTTTATAGCTAGTTATTAAAGGAGATTGAGAAAACAAGATTTCTGATTAAAGGGATGATTGCTCCAGTAGACTCAGAAAAAAATAATCTGAGACAAACTATGATCCGTTGTTACATATAGAGCTGCAAGGCATGCTTATGTTTCTGCACTTGACGCATCATGCACCACATTGATTCCTCCCACACCGGCCAACACCATAGAACCTTGGATCCTAGTGCCAGTTTTAATTGTTTTATTAATTAAGTTGAGAGTTGGTCCCAAAAAAACACTCAATTTAGGTGGATTAACCTGGATAGATCCTCGCAGACAGGGTCTAATATGGTCCACCTAATGGCGTGACCTTGGACACCAAATATAAGTGACTATTGATGCAAGACGTTTTCTTCACCTAATAAGGCTCCCTTGGAACGTAGGAATACGCTGAATTGTACAGAAAATTCACAGAAATCTATTTCTTTTTATCTTTACAAGCAGATAGGAAATATGAAGTTTCTTATAGGGGACTTAACTTTTTTGTGACAAAATTATGTTTTTTGGGCTCTTTTTAGCGCTAGTGAAGATACATGCACCAGAATTTGGTTGAAAGGCAACATGGAGAACAAACATAGGAAAAGAAATGGTGATGCTAGAACAAGCATATTAATACTATGGCAAAATTTGCTGGCAGACACGGAAAGTAGTGGTGGTTTGCTGGGGGCCATCCAAAATGGAGTTGTTTGTTAGAAGACACTTTGGCTCATATCAACTATCACTTTTAGTGTCCACTAGCAAATTTTGCCTACTATTATCGAGAGACTCCTACTATTGCCAGTTATATACTTACAGTTATCTCCTAAATAAGTATAGATAATAGACTAGTTAATTGTTAGCTAGACTCTTAAACAATAACTATCCTGCCATGTAGACCAAATCAGATAATGTAAGTTATTAGCTAGATAGATAATAAATCCAAAGCTAAGTCGACATAGAAAAAATCTCTCATATGGGTACTATCTCTGTTCCAAAAATGTACATTTTTTACTAACTTTAATGCCCATATATCCAAATTGAAACAACTGCCAAATGAATTTTTATAAATATTAAATATCATCAACTAGTATTATAATTTAGTATCATTGGAAAGATCTTTGAATCTAGTTTTTTTAATAAATTTATTTAGAGATATAAATATTGCACGTTTTTTCTATAAATTGAGTCAAACTTATGACACGGAAACCGAAAACGACAATCGAAACAGAGGGAGTATCTGGGAATCGGAATACTTCTCTGGCAACTGCAAAATCGTCTCCGAATCTGTATGAAATGACTACCGCGGTCCACTTCGTATGAGACTACCCAGTTATCTTTCTCTGTCGTGACGTGAAATGAAAGCCGCCCTGTCAGACGAAGACAGAGCGCTACCAGCGCGCAGCTTCTTGGTCCGCTCTGGCTGATCCCGTGGACCGTGGACCGGACTCAAGGGTTGGGGGAGGCCCTCTGTCTGTCTCCATGGATGAGGCAGCAGGGCTGCTGTTGCAAGAAGAGGGTGGAGGTGGGGACCAAGAAGCGCTCCTCCTTCCACTTCCGCAGGTGAAGTCCCCGATTACAATCTCTCTGTGGTTCAAATTCCATCGCGCAGTTTATCGTTGTGAGATTCAGTTTGTTTTCCTTTCCGGGCCAGCTATTTTGTTTCTTTCTTTGTTTAACGAAATTTCCTGCTTGAGGAATCCATCCCTCGAGTCCAAGTCAAAACTTGTAAGGCAGTTCAGAGTTCTTCAGTTTCTGTGTACGAATTTGTGATGCCATGTTTTCTGTTTGAGAAAAATTGCGATGCCATGTTTTGTATGATAATGTATTGATGTATTTGATGCTAATTCGGTGTTCAGGCAAGTGGAGTGGAAACATCGACTACCCAAAATAAATGTTAAGTTCTATTTCGGTAGGGTTTGTTGAACGCGTACCGTTAATTCATAACCTGTTTGCCCATGTTGGGAAGATTGATGTGAAGCAATTAAGTGCTTTTCCTTTCTTTTTTTTTTCCTCTTTCTTTTTTGGAGTATAAGAACAGTAGCACTGCTAAAGCATTATGGAAGATCATTGTGTGTAATCCATTTAAGTGGTTTGAGCCTAAGTGCTAGTGTTATCTTTTAGCAGGATGCTGGCCTTTACACAGGTGATGGATCTGTAGATGTCAAAGGGCGCCCTGCATTAAAGCGCACTACAGGCAATTGGAAAGCATGTTTTTTCATCCTAGGTAATTTTTTGGCTGATGCATAAACCAGAAAACTTCGGTGCATAATTTGGCATTCTCATATTCTGTTACCCACACTATTCTTCTGTTTGATATATGATTAAATTAATAATCTCAACTATCCACTGTTAATGTGCAATATGTGATTCAAGCAGTGGTTGTGCTTAGGAGGTCAAACTTCCAACATGCTTACCTCTTCTTACAAGTGCTAGATAGTTTCGCTTTCACATACCTAAGATTCTCCATAGGTACTTGGCAAACACCATGCTATAGAATAACCAAAATAAAATCCTCTTTTTTGTGTAAAGCTTCTCTCCAAACATCTGCATTGTACACGAAATTTTATATCCCCAGGAAAATCATATATTCAGCATTAGTCAGAATAGTCAGAATCATATAGCACAACACATTTCAAGACTAAACCATACTACAGATCATATGGTAAATTGAAGCATTCCTGCACTTCATAAATCCAGAAATGAGTTCTGCCAAGTTTCAGCATTGCTAATCTTTTGACAGGGAATGAGTGTTGTGAAAGGCTGGCCTACTATGGAATTGCAAAAAATCTAGTTACTTATTTGAAAGTGAAGCTTCATCTAGGCAACCTCGAAGCTGCAAGACATGTCACCACTTGGCAAGGGACATGCTATCTCACTCCCCTTGTTGGAGCCATCTTAGCAGACTCTCATTGGGGGAAATACTGGACTATTGCTGTTTTCTCATCAGTTTACTTTATTGTAAGTACAAAGATATTGCCACCCGAGTAATAACCATATTTTAGTACAATCTGCATCCCATGCTAACTTAGAAACTAAAATAAAATCTTTGTGTGGTATATGCTACTTAATATTTTATGGTAGCCTTTATTCTTATATCGTGGAGCCCACTGATCATTGAAAATGAACATGTAGGATATTGGATTGCAGCATTAGTGTCAGATTCAGAATAACTTGAACATTTTAATATTTTTATCATGTGAAAAAAAATGTCTACCCTTGCCTGAAACACTAATTAAATCAAGTATATGACCTCTTTTTTCTTTGCTGAAGGGCCTGGCTATTTTGACGCTGTCAGCATCAGTCCCAGCATTGCAGCCACCATCATGTTTAAGAACAGTTTGTCCAGAAGCAAGCTTACTTCAGTATGGCATATTTTTTGTCGGTCTCTATATGATAGCCCTGGGGACTGGAGGTATCAAACCTTGTGTCTCCTCCTTTGGAGCTGATCAATTTGATGACACTGACCCAGCAGAGAGAGCTAAGAAGGGTTCTTTCTTCAATTGGTTCTACTTCTGTATAAATATTGGTTCCTTCATATCAGGCACTATCATAGTGTGGATACAAGATAACACTGGTTGGGGAATAGGATTTGCGATTCCTACTATAATCATGGCATTAGCTATTTCATTCTTCTTCACAGCTTCAAATAAGTACAGATTCCAAAAACCTGGTGGGAGTCCACTCACAAGAGTGTGCCAGGTAGTTATCGCAGCATTTCGTAAGTGGCACGTTGAAGTGCCACATGATACATCTCTCCTTTATGAAGTTGATGGCCAAACTTCAGCAATTGAGGGAAGCCGGAAGCTGGAGCACACAAATGAGCTCGAGTAATTCTCATTCTCTGTGATGCAGTCACTAGTTACTACTTTAGTTTCAGTTGTGGCACAACATTTATGGAATCTTTGGAAATGACAGCACTTATTATATGCTATAAAGATATTGAACTTCACTACAAACTTTTTACTGCCTCAACTTGAGTATACTGCAAAATAAGTATAAAAATGCAATGAAAAATAAATAGGAATTATTGATAGGATCAGACAACCATGATACTTCCTCCAGTACAATTGAATAATGGTGCGAATTTATTTATCTCGAAAAGTAGTTTGATAACATTAGTTGTAAAAGTTGCTTTTGGGGGGGACCATTTTAAATTGCCAATGCCCTAAACAACACTTCTTTGTGAGTTTGTGACAAAGAGTAGTATGTTGTAGTTCCACTAGACATCTAATACAATACTCAGTAATCAATAGTAATCCAAATCAATTTGAACCTCCATTGTGGAAGCAAATGCATCGTAACACCTGTTACTATGTACAATGTGCTTGTGATCTTAAATACTTGATTGTAACCATGTAACATAACTTAAGGCTCAGGACAGGACCAGACACGTGTTACTTGCATAATTGCATTTTTCCAAGTATCTTAAGTCTGTATGCAGCTTGATTTGCAGACTTCTTTTTTTGTTGTGTGACTACAATAACATTTTATCTATCTCTCTTTTGTGTAGGTTCCTTGATAGAGCTGCTGTTATCTCATCTGCTGATCTGAAGAGTGAATCCCTTACAGACCCTTGGAAGCTTTGTACAGTTACCCAGGTGGAAGAATTGAAGATCCTAATAAGAATGTTTCCCATTTGGGCTACTACTATCATATTCAGTGCTGTTTATGCCCAAAATTCTTCCATGTTCATAGAGCAGGGCATGGTTCTTGACAAACGCATTGGGTCTTTCAACATTCCTCCTGCATCTCTATCAACTTTTGATGTAATCAGTGTCATCATATGGGTTCCACTTTATGACCGCATTCTGGTGCCAGTAGCTAGAAAATTCACCGGAAGGGAGAAGGGGTTTTCTGAGCTACAGCGGATGGGAATTGGATTGGTCCTGTCCATTCTTGCGATGGTATCTGCAGCTCTTGTTGAGTTGAACCGTTTAGAGATTGCCAGGTCTGAAGGTCTTATTCATGAGAAGGCTGCTGTTCCAATGAGCATTCTTTGGCAAATACCACAATATTTCTTGGTGGGCGCTGCTGAGGTGTTTACTTGTATAGGTCAGGTTGAGTTCTTTTACGATGAGGCCCCAGATGCCATGAGGAGTTTATGTAGTGCATTTGCACTTATTACAGTCTCACTGGGAAGCTATATAAGCTCCATCATACTGACGTTGGTGTCGTACATTACAACTCAGGGAGGAGATCCTGGATGGATACCTGACAATCTGAATGAAGGCCATCTCGACCGGTTCTTTTGGTTAATTGCAGGGATAAGCTTTCTGAATTTGATAGTTTACATGGGTTGTGCTGTGAGATACAGATATAAGAAAGCCTCTTGATTATATTTATGTGAACTCTTGTAATGTGATTCCTGGTGCCATACTTAGTAAATACAATGCATTGTACAGACTTCTGAAGTCCTATGATTCACTGACTGACTTTCAATTGCAAATCCTACTTAATTAATTAGATGGAGAATAAAGTATCTTGTGATTACTTTGTCTGTGCAATACACCAAGGCCAGTAGAGATATTGCCCTGTTCTATGAAAATAGCTTCCCATTGTTTGTTCAAAGTAGCCCATTGCACTACTCGTTTGCTTGAAATATAGCCATCCTGTTCTGCATTTTTTGAATTTTGATTGACTTAATTTCTTTCCTAGTAAAAGTGTAAAACTCTACAGCATGCACGGATCCAAGTGAAAACATTGCAAAAAAAGCCTTTCCCTGCCAAACTTGACACCACAAATTCCATTCTCCTCATTTACATGATCTGTTTTACTAACAAAAAGCAGCAAAAGGAAAAGGAAAGACATCAACTTTGGTACTTCAGCAAAGAGATGGGATTTGCAAGGTTTGGTATTTGAACAGATATTCGTCTGGTTGTGAGTCCTCACATTTCTTTCACATTTGCCAAAAGGAACAGCTGTAGCATGTGCATGCTCATCTGCAAAGGAGCAAGCGAAATGAGTGTTCTAGTATTCCATGGCAAATCTCTTGAGACAGGAGATATCAGAATTTGCAGAAGGAAAGGTTCAAGTGCCATTTTGTTGCAGTTTGCCTAGTTGTACCCCCAAAAAGTTAACATGCCAAACAATGCCACAATATCGTACATTGACCTTAGTCATTTCCGATCTTAAAAGTCAAAAAGGTTAAAACAATTTCCTTGTATATGCAGCACAGATCACCAATAGTCCCTGCAAGAACAACTCCCATTCTTGAAGTGATGGAACCTATTAGAGTCCCTAACAATGATCTCTCTCTGCACAATCTTTGATATTAACTTAATAGTGGAATGACAGTCCCCACAAATGCGCAGATTCTTGAAAACCTTGATAGGAGCACCCTTCGGAGTGGCAATAATTCCAAAAGCAACAGCAAGGCGCTCACTATGATAACCAATGTCCTGCTGCTTCTGCTCGTCTTCTACATCATGGAGAACAAATCCGGTGTCTGCCACATACCCTTCTTCCCTCATCTTCACATACAGCTTCTTCAGAAGCGCGTATACTTCTTCAGCTTGAGGGTGCAACTTATCCCCAACCAGAAACACATGCACCCTTGCCCCAACTTCAATCCAGCTTGCGGCCGGCATTTTAGCTATGCCCTTTAACTCCATGATCCGTCTCGTATTCTCAACTTCATCAAACAAGCCAACTGATGCATAAATATTGGCTAGAGTAACATATGTTGCTGGATTTTCTGGTTCAATTTCAAACAATGCTTCCGCTGCCCACCTTGCGAGGCGGACATTCTTATGAATCCGGCAGCCACCAAGCAAAGACGCCCATAGGAACTTGTTAGGCTTTTTTACAGACATTGTGTTGATCATCTCTTCTGCTCGCTCAAACAGACCTGACCGGCTGAGGAGATCAATCACACATGCATAATGATCAGCGGTGTGCTCAATACCATATTCATCCTTTATCGAATGGAAGATACTCAGACCTTTATCCACCAGGCCGGCATGAGCACATGCAGATAGAACACCAACAAAGGCGACATGATCAGGCCTGAATCCGGACCTCAACAACATGTCGAAGTAACGCAATGCCTCCTCTGGCTGCCCATTGTGCGCATAGCCAGAGATCATGGCCGTCCATGACACCAAGTCCGGCTTCGGCATCCCCTTAAAGACACGCACTGCAGTTCTCATGTCACCGTACTTGGAGTACATGTGCACAAGCGCACTCTCTGCAAAGCACGAGTCCCCTGCCCTGCTCTTTGTCATTCGACCATGCACCTGCTTCCCGAGTTTCTCAGAGGTGAATTCCACACAGGCACGCAAAACCCCCGCGTACGTGAACTCATTCGGTTGAATGCCACTCCTCAGCATGCCCACGAACAGCCTGAAGCCTTCCCCATCGCGCCCGGCGTCAAAATACCTCTCCACCATGGCCGTCCAAGAGACGACGTCCCGAACGGGCATCCTATCGAACACGCTCCTCGCGTCGTCCACGCGCCCGCACTTGGCGTACATGTCTGCGAGCGCGCTCCAGACGACGGCATCCGCGTCGATCCCTCTCCTGACCACGTGGCAGTGCAGCTCCCTCCCGCGCGCGCGCACCGGGCGGCCGTGGCCGCGGCGAGCGCGCTGGACGCGGTGAACTCGTTGTCCGCGCCGGCGCTCCCCGGCTCCCGCAGCATCCGGCGGTAGATCGCAAGCGCGGCGCGGGGCTGGCCGTGGCGCGCGTGCGCGGAGACGATGGCGGACCAGGAGAAGTGGTCCCTCCGGGGCATTTGGTCGAACAGCGCGCGGGCGGAGGCGAGGCCGCGCGGGGAGCGGCCGAGCGCCGCGACGAGGGTGTTGTAGGAGCATATGTCGGTGCTTGGGAGGCAAGAGAGGAGGGCGACCGCGTCCGGGAGAGTGGCCTGGTGGGAGGAGAGGAGGTGGAGGATGCGGTTGGAGAGGAGCGTGGAGGGCGGCCGGAGCGAGGCGACGGCTGCGGCGATCGCGCGCGCGGCGGAGGCGTGGGAGGCGTCGACGCGGAGGAGCGGGAGGAGGCGGTCGATGGCGTCGTGGAGCTGGGACGCCGTGGTGGAGGCGGACACCGAGAAGGAAGGGGGCTTCATCGGATAGCGGCTCGCAACGGCATGATGGCAGCTGTGGTCGAAGTGATGAGACTACCCAACTAGCTAGCAACGGTGATCTTGCTTGATGCCGGCGAGGCCCGCGAGGACAAGAAACATAAAGTTTAAGGAAAAAGTCTAAATCACCCCCTCAACTATAGTGGGTGGAGTATTTTACCCTCCCAACTATAAAACTGGGTATTCTACCCTCTGAACTTTTAAAACCGGTCAAATTACCCCTGAAGCGGTTTTGGACGGTGGTTTTTGCTTCAGTAACATAGTTTTGTCTTTTTCTTTTTTATTTATTTAAATTTGAATCTTTGAAAAATCATAGTAAATCATAGAAAAAACATAAAATAGAAAATATAATTTTTTTTGGACTCCACATTAGTAGATCTACACAGTGAACATATAATATAGAATATTTTAATACAAAGTTTTTTTTGCTGTAATTTTAGACCTATGGTTTTTTTTGTAATTAAATAGAATAATTTATAGCCGTAATTTCTGTGGCCGAATTATGGTGAAATTTTTTATGGTGAGCTTATTATGATATGCTTGAATTGTAGTAAAAATTTCATATTTATTGGATCATTTATAGATTTATTTATATTAAACAAGCATAAACCTAAGTATAAACCTAAATAAATCTATAACTAAGTTACATATGATCCAATAAGTATAAAATTTTTACTACAGTTCAAGCATATCATAATAAGCTCACCATAAAAATTTCACCACAATTCGGCCACAGAAATTACGGCTATGAATTATTCTATTTAATTACAAAAAAACATAGGTCTAAAATTATAGCAAAAATTTTATACTAAAATATACTTTATTATATGTTTACTGTGTAGATCTACTGATGTGGAGTCCAACAAAATTAGATTTTCTATTTTATGATTTTTCTATGATTTACTATGATTTTTCAAAGATTCAAATTAAATAAATAAAAAAAGAAAAAGACAAAACCATGTTACTGTAGCAAAAACCATCGTCCAAAACCGCTTCAGGGGGTAATTTGACCGATTTTAAAAAGTTCGGGGGTAGAATACCCCGTTTTATAGTTGGGAGGGTAAAGTACTCCACCCACTATAGTTGAGGGGTGATTTAGACTTTTTCCTAAAGTTTAACTTGCCAAGGTTAAACAATGGATATGTCCATGAAAAATCGAATCCAATATTTTCACTGACTGAAAAGGGTTATTTTCACTGACTGAAAAGGGTTCAAACATGTCTTCTACATCATGTACAGGTAGAACACAAGTGAAGTTTTCAGATCAACTGCCTGCATTGAGCTTAAACACTGGCGAAATGGGTGAACTCAATCGCTGCAGACGATGATCTGTTGACAAATCCGAGGCAAAGCACAGGCAGGCTTGGTACCTACCTCAGTTATAATTTATCATCACCCTCGCAGCAGATACATATCGATGGATCTTCCAGTGCGGCAGTGCCGCAGTGGTGAAGTCGTTGATTCGAGGATGTGCCGCCTTTTCGTCCAGCTGATTTGTGTCCATTTCAACATCTTTAACAAGCTTGGAAGATTCAGATCTGCCGATATGGGAAAAGCAATATACAGAGGAGCTTCAGTAAAGCCGGCAAGTGGCAACATATCCAAAAAAGGGATGAACAGTAGCAGTTTGTGATTCCAAACAAATCAGACAAACATAATTACGTCATACAGTACTGAATTATACTGTAACCTTAATAACTTAGGCCCTAAAACTAAATTTAAATGTTTGAGCGTTGAAAATTGTACACACGTATCATAAACTCTTAAAAACTTGACATTCAAAAAAATTCTTCAAAACATTCCATGCATATTGATATAATTAACACTTAATAAGTACATGAGAAGAAGGAAAAATACCCTACACTTTTAACTATCTGAACATGTTGGTCAGTCGTCAACTATCAAGTTGAAATCATACTACCACTGCATAGCATAGGATTCAGTGCCCAACACTACTCGACCTTATATGTTACGAGAGATGAGCTAGTTATAAAATTCCTCGTTCCTTTATTCTCCAATAACAGAATCACATAACTCATAGCAGAGATGAATTCAAAAAAAATTATTTAGGAGGGGCTTCTTCAACTTTCAGACACCTTCAGTCTCTCCTCAAAGTGTATCTATGGCAAAAAAAAATCCTAGGGGGGCTTCATAGGTCCAGCGGCTGTAGTGGGGGCTGGAGCCCTGCCCGACCCACCGCTGTCTCCATCCCTGACTCATAGAGTAGGTTATAATCTACTCCCTTCGCTCTGAGATGTGCTTAGAGACTCTGCAGAGGTGAAGCACCTGAGAAGAGCTGCTCCCTTTAGGACATGTTTGGTTCTAGGGATAACTATGGATGCGCTGAGTCTATCCCATGCCTAGTAGCGTTTGAATGGAGGGCAAGCAAGAACAGGTCTGTCCCTATGCGGAATATACCCCTAAGATTTGGGATAGCCCCATCCCATGAAATTAAGGGGATGAGGTCGTCCCTAATCCATGTCGTCATCCTCCTTCACCCAGGCGTGGGGTCTTTGTCTCCAACCACAAGCGTAGCATAGGGCTACGACATGCGAGTCTTTAGCTCGGGGGCGTAGGTCTTCGGTGGATGAGCGACACAAGAGCATTCATCGAGCTCACGACTCTGGCGCCACAGGGGCAATCATCGAGCTCCTAACTCTACGCGACATAAGGGCCCAACGAGCTCCGTGTGGAGTAGGGGCCGTCATCGAGCTCATAACTGAGCTCCGGGTGTTGGTGGATGCCAACGAGCTCCATGTGGCGGGGGCCAGCAAGCTCCACGTGGAGCAGGAGCAATCAGCGAGCTCTGTCCTCCGTGCTATGGAGGTGTGCATGCAGGGAAGAAGATAAGGTTGGTCGAGTGGGGCCCACGGAACTCTAGATGGCAGTATCAGGTCTCCATCCATCTCGTCTCCCTTCGTCCCTCCTATCAAACAGAAATCAAGGATCATTCCATCACCGCAACCAAGATAGCTAGAACAATTCCATCCCGAAAAACTACCATCCCATCCCTTCATTTGTCTAGATATCCATCGATTTTCAAGTGCAGTCAGACAGCTCATTGTCAAGTGATTTGATTCCTCCACTCCCATGTTGGAGGTAGTTCAACACGTAGCCACATATAGCTCATAATCCTTCTAATTATCTCCGCAATTGGTGAGAACTTTGTTCATAGAAGTAGGGATGGCAATCACACTCGCGGGTGCCATACCCGGGGAGTGGGTGCAACATTGGACCCACTGATGTCTTCGGATTGGAGTCCATGATGGTGGCGGGTCGAGTGCGGGTACGGTGTCATATTTCACCAGCGGATGACCTAGGGGGTTCCAAAAGTATGTTTTTCTATTATTTGTTTCTCTAATTGGAGATCTAGAACTAATATTTCACATGAGCCTATGTAAAACTTAGTATGATTTGACTATATTGTCTACATAGTAGTATGTACTAAACTAGATTTAAGTTGTTGTAAACTTCTGGTTCTTTGGTGATGATATATTAATAATTATGTCTTATTTCTCTCAAATTTTGTATTTTTTTGTTAAATGTTAGCTTCTTATTAATACACCCATGGGTGACCCGAAATCTGCGGATCACCCGCGGATGCAGATGCGGTGCGGGTGTGACATTGCATCCCCAGGTCTCAGTGAGGGTGTCCTTAAGGATAGGTTTTTACTCCACCCGCTCTAAACCCGACTTGTTGCCATCCATACATCGAAACGAATTTGATGTTTTGGATCTTTTTTTTAGATTATACAATACATCGCAGACGCTCACAACGGGTGTACACTCACCCCTATAAACACATGCGCACAGACCATATCCTTATAAGCGCCTCCAAAGACCGAGCCGGTAAGTCCTCGAGGTTGACGAAGTCACCAAAGACACCTCATCGGCGATGAAACGTCACCTACCACTGGAAATATATCAAAAATATAACACTAGTGTTCGGTCATTTATTTGTGTAACATAATGCGTACTGGTTGTGTGTGTGTAATATACAATTTGCACACGGAACATGCGGTAAACGGAATTAGCTAGCGACACCCGGCCGGTAAAATACTTTAATTTTTCTTTGGGAAAATAAAAGGGGATACCAAGATATTCCCAGCTTGCTCTTAATGTTTCTTTGGGACAAATAAAAACGGATAGCAAGATATTCCCAGCTCGCCCACGCCTGTACATATCGCACTCTGTACTCTGTAGTTTGAATTGGAAAAATAGTCTTCTGCACGTCGCGGGAAGATACTGTGGCTCCCAGCGTATATTTACCAAGGGAACCTTCATTCTTGTTGGCACACCGCGTTAGCTCTCTGATTCTCTCGACTCTCTAGACATGGAGATAGAGGTTCCACAGGCACTTCCTGCTGAGGTAGAGAGAGATCTGAATCTCCGTCTCCCTGCCATTTCTCTTATTTTTTCTATATACAGTATCTTCAAGTCTGTCTACAGTTGGATTTGTTACAGACTTTTTGAGGCTAGCAATACTTTCGTTCGTTGTTCGCTTTTAATTTGTTTATGTGTTCTGCTTCCCTTTGGCATCACGAACCCAATCATCTACTCATCTCGTGCTTGTCTAGACTCTAGAGTCTACAGTAGTAAGAGAATTTGGTTTCTGTTACTGCAGAATTCGATAGAACGTAGAGGCGAAAGGATCATTGACATCGAGGGAGCAAAAGACCGTACCGGCACATGGAGAGCATGCGGTTACATCTTAGGTAAACCACAAGTTATCATCAAATCACAAATATCTCAAACAAGAAATCGCTCAAAACGCTGAGGCTTTTTCGATTCACTTCGCTCGTTCCAGCTTGCTTTCTATATTCAGACCTTTGATACGTTCTCGCATGAACATCCTTTTGTGCTGCCTGTTCTCTTAAATTTTGCACTTTGCAGTGACCCAATGCTTTGAGGAGCTGGCGTACTATGGAATCCAGTTCAACCTGGTGACATTTCTCAAGACGGTGCTACATGAAAGCAATGTTGTGGCGGCAAGAAACTATACGAATTGGCAGGGAACGTGCTATATTGCGCCGCTGGTTGGGGCTATCATAGCAGATTCTTATCTGGGCAGATATCTGACTACAGTGATTTTCTTTTTTTGAAAGAAATGACTACAGTGATTTTCTTCACAGTTTACCTGCTTGTAAGCACACAAACCGCACCCATTCATTGACCTGCTGCCAAACCACAAACTGCACAGCTTCATATATAATTAAACAACATCCTGACCAGTTCATTGTTCTTGTTGACAAGGGGATGGCTGCAATGTCTATCTCAGCTTCGTTCCTCAAGGATGGTTCATCTTCTGAGTCTGTTATATTCTTCCTTGGCCTCTACATGATGGCCATAGGAGCTGGTGGCATCAAGCCCTGCGTTTCATCATTCGGCGCTGATCAATTCGACGAAAGCAGCCCAGCTGAGCGGTTGAAAACTGGTTCTTCTTTGCGATCTACATCGGCAGCTTCGTCGCAGGCACCGCTGTTGTGTGGGTGCAAGATCACTACGGGTGGGCAGTTGGCCTCTGGCTCCCAACGCTGTTCATCGCGTTGGCAATTGCAAGCTTCTTGATGGGCTCCAATAAGTACAAGAGTCCAAAAGCCTTTGGGGAGTCCGATTGTAAGAGTTTTTCAGGTCATAGTTGCTGCTATTCGGAAATGGAATGTACATTTGCCGCAAGATGATTCTCTTCTCCACGAGCTACCACAGAAGATGCCAGTGGTGGACGGCCATAAATTGCAGCATACACCAGTTCTCAGGTAGTTGAACTCAATACGTTGTGGACGCTATTTTCATAGGCCCCACGTTTATATGACATAGCAAATTCTTCTTTGTGTAGATTTCTTGACAAGGCTGCAGTGATCTCGTCAGCTGAAGAGTTGACTGGCTCTGATCCATGGAGGCTTTGCACGGTGACACAAGTAGAAGAGCTGAAGGTGATCATCAGGATGCTCCCCATCTGGGCCAACGGGATCGTGTTCTTTGCCGTCCTGGCACAGTTCTCCTCGACATTCCTGGAGCAAGGGAGGGCAATGAACAAGCATGTCGGCGCGTTCGCCATCCCGGCGGCGTCGCTGGCCTCGTTCGACGCAGTCAGCGTTCTCATCTGGGTCCCCGTCTACGACAGGGTCCTCGTCCCAGCAGCCAGACGGCTCACCGGCAACGCCCGGGGCATTTCGGAGCTACAGCGCTTCGGCGCCGGGCTGCTCCTGTCTATCGCGGTGATGGTGATCGCAGCGCTGGTCGAGACGCGGCGCCTCGGGAGCGCACACGGCGAGGGTCAGGCGTCGCCGAGCATCCTGTGGCAGGTGCCGCAGTACTTCCTGGTGGGCGCCAGCGTCGTGTTCGCGTGCGTCGGGCAGACGGAGTTCTTCTACAACGAGGCCCCCACGTCGATGCGGAGCCTGTGCTCGGCGCTGGCGCTGCTGACGGTGGCGCTCGGGAGCTACGTCAGCTCCCTCGTGGTGACCGCGGTGGCCTGCCTCAGCTGGATACCCGAAGACCTCAACTATGGCCATCTCGACCGCTTCTTCTGGCTCCTCGCGGCGATGAGCGCACTCAACCTGGCCGTTTTCGTCTACTGCGCTAGGCGGTACAAATGCAAGAATGATGTTTCCTGAATCCTGAGCTTCCTGATTGTCAGCGAAATGCAATCGATCCTGTTCAACCATAACCCAAACAACGGTCAGAGTAGTAGTCCTTGTATTTGTATACCATGTGAGCCTTCAGAAAATCCTATGCACAGAACAATCCAAATATATATTTTGTATGTAAATTGTTGTGAGGGATACAAAAATATAGTAACCTATATATTTTTCGAGAGAATAGCTTCTCAAGAAATTTTTAACAAATGAAACAGCCTTAGAATCATTTTCTCTTTTTGCCAATTATCTATATCTATCATCTCTGTTCGTCCTTTTGTCATGCACATGCAATTTCTTAGTGACAAATGAATTTGGGAAGATTGATGCAGAGGAGCTGGAGGAGGCGGTCGATGGCGTCGTGGAGCTGGGATGCCGTGGTTATGGACACCGAGAAGGAAGGGGGGCTTCATGCGGATAGCGGATAGGCTCGCGACGGCATGCATGGCCGTCGTGGTCAAAGGGATGAGACTACCCAACGAGCTGGCAAGTGGCAACGGTGATCTTGTTTGATGCCGGCGAGGCCCGCGAGGACAAGGAACATAAAGTTTAACTGTCAAGGTTAAACAATGGCTTCTAAAATCTGTATCCGCTAATGCAAATCTTCCTATTGATTCTGACATTTTAAAAAATGAGCTTCTTTGCATAGTTGCATCAAACTGAAAGGAGCGTGAATTCGAGGCCCAAACCATGACTGAAACAATTTGCGTGTTGCTAGTACCACAGGTATGAATATGTCCATGAAAAATCAATTCCAATATTTTCACTGACTGAAAAGGGGTTCAAACATGTCTTCTACATCATGTACAGGTAGAACACAGGTGAAGTTTTCAGATCAACTGCTTGCATTGAGCTTAAACACTGGCGAAATGGGTGAACTCAATCGCTGCAGACGATGATCTGTTGACAGATCTGGGGCAAAGCACATGCAGGCAGGCACCAGGCAGTCTTGGTGCCTACCCTCAGTTATAAATTATCATCACCGTTGCAGCAGATTCATATCGATGGATCTTCCAGTGCAGCAGTGGTGAAGTCGTTGATTCGAGGATATGCAGCCTTTTCGTCCAGTTGATTTTGTGTCCATTTCAACATCTTTAACAAGCTTGGAAGCTTCGGATCTGCGGTATGGGAAAAGCAATATACAGAGGAGCTTCAGTAAAGCCGGCAAGTGGCAACATATCCGAAAAAGGGATGTGCAGTAGCAGTTTGTGATTCCAAACAAATCAGACAAACATAATTACGTCATACAGTACTGAATTATAGTGTAACCTTAATACTCCCTCTTTTCCAAATTATAAGTCGTTTTGACTTTTTGGTACATCCATTTTGCTATGTATCTAGATATAATAATGTGTCTAGATACGTAGCAAAATGGATGACTAAAAAAAATCAAAACGACTTATAATTTGAACGGAGGAAGTAACTTATAGGCCCTAAAACTAAATTTAAATGTTTAAAAGCGTTGAAAATTGTACACGCATATCAAAATTCTTAAAAACATTCCAGTACATATCGATTTAATTAACACTTAATAAGCACACAAGAAAAAAAAAAAAAAAAAAGGCCCTACATTTTTAACTATCTGAGCATGTTGGTCAGTCGCTGATTGTCAAGTTAAAGTCATACTACCACTGTCCACTGCACAGGATTCAGTCCCACAACACTACTCAGCCTTATATGTTATGACAGATGAGATAGTTATAGAACTCCTCATTCCTTTCTTCTCCAGTGGCAGAATCACATAACTCAGAGTAGGCTATAATCTACCCTTCGCTCTGAAATGTAGTTTGTCTTAGCTTTGTCCTAAGTCAGACTTAATAGAAAAAAAAATGCACTAATAACATCTACAATATTAATGAATTTCATTTAATACATCCTGATATAGGACAAATCTAAAATGACCTACATTTAGGACGGAGGGAGTATTTTTCACAACCTTCAACTTGTTAAATACAAACTTAATAATTTGATAAATTCAATGTCAAATGTTTCAAAGAGGTATAAAATGAAAATGGATATAACCGTGTTTCAGTTTTTCCACCTCCTTGCTACTCAATTATTAAGATAAAAATTGGTACCAGCCTCAATTTCCTTTACCCAAATATAACTTTGACTGATTTAAATAGCAAACTACTCAACGTATAGATACTTACACATGAAAGGATTTGATGTAAATTCTGGTAAATTAAATCTTGAACTAAACAGTACATGTTACTAACCTTTCTCATGACTTTGGCTTGTAAGAATAGCAGCATTAACTTCACTTGCAGTCTTCAAACGTTGAGAGACATCCAATAGTTCCCCGTAAGGGCAATTTTTTACATCTTCAAAAACCAGTAATGCTACAGTTTTTTCTATCTCCTCGAGAAATGTTTGCTGCAAAATTGGGAAAAAAATAGTGTCTTTAAAGAGGTCCAGTTGCATGTGGAATAAGTTAGATCTGAATCTTGAAACCAAAATGAAGTAAATCTAGAAATTAAATACATTTTCTTCGCCTCTTGGTGCAAGTTCTTCTTGAGCGAACTCCAAAGCTTCATTTATTTTTCTCGCACGAATCAACTCTATTAGTTTCTGTTGCTGGAGATGAAAGTATAGTTGGGGATTTGTGTCCAGAATCTGCATACATTCATCCAAGTAAGCATAATGATTACAGAGACATAAGTTAACAAATGCTTTCTTTACAGAGCTCCTCCCAGAAGAACATAAACAAATATACAGGCTTCTAATCTATATCTATTACCTAATATTACAGTACCTATATTACCTAATATTAAAGTACATTAATTTCTTTGGTCTATTGTCTGATTGTCTCTCACTCCCACAACTTATTTGGTCTTTCACTAGGTCTGCCATCCCTCACTTCTCGGTTCGTAAGCCCCTCACTCCCACCCTTTTCACTTTTACGCAAACCTCAGTCCGTCATCCCCTGACAATTTTTCATGTGGGATTAATCCTTTATTTCACCTAGCATTTATTATGGACACTGGGACATAATTGAAATAAGTTGGGCTATTAAGGGCCTGTTTGGGGGTTTAATTGAAATAAGGTTAGTCCAACAAAAGATAGCCTAGGTGACCACGCAACAAGCTTACATCCCATTGCAATATCCAGGAATGTTTGCTAGTACATAGAAAATAATGAACATTAGATGACCCAACTTTTATGACCTTGAGGATAGGGATTCTCTATAGATTCCCTAGCTTGGTTTCCTAGCCTCTCTCAGGCTTGTCGTTTTTTGCTTTTCACTGTTTGCTTGTACAGCTCTGTGTTTCTTATACAGCTTCTTTTCTTTTTATTACTAAAATCATACAGTGGAGGCTTCCCCTGCTGCACTGTTTTTTTTTTTTTTTGAAAAAAAAAGGAATAGTGCTTCTTTTAAAAAAAGGATAATAAAACAACACAACTCTCACAGTAAATCACTAGCCATATGTGCAATATGACTGATTTTTTTTCTGGCCATCTACGTTATCTGAGATGCACGTCAAAATGAGCAGAACCCTCTTATAAAGAAACATTTAAGAAAACTTATTGGCTATTTCCATGGAAGGAGAAAGCGAAGGTGGTAAACACCATTCTGAAACAGAAAACCGTTATGGAAAAAGGATGTCACATTGGATCCTCGTCTCATCACTCATTAGTGTTGGGCAAACATAATAATCAACTGAGTTTAATCAGTAATGAGGGGCGATCTTTATAAAGTTAGGTTTTTCTTTTTTATCTTTGAAATACTTGGCCCTGACTCCTAGATTGGTCCAAGTATATTGGATGCTACTTATTAAGGATTTCAGTTGTTTCTACCGGTACAAAGATGTTCAAAACTGCAATCTGCTCAGCAGGAATCTCCAATTCCTATTTGAACAATCAAGCATGGCAAAATGTGGACAACTAATCTAAAAAGAGTAGAATAACCATAATGATCAAATCAGAATCATATCATTTGATACAACAGGAAGTTCATGCATACTCTTCAAACACATGACAGGTCATCAAATTATATTAGATTGATAAAGGATTGCATTCCTGTATTATAAACTAGTTGTGGTTCTAAATTGCTGACAAAGGCAAACACGGTGACAGTACACCCAAGTTACCCGCATTGCAAAACTGAGTGCTTCACTAGTGACCATATTTAGTTCAGACCTACAGGCGGATGGAACCCAAATCTGTACAACCCAGAAACCACAACCTACTTCGAGGTCTTCCACTACACAGTAAATACCTGGCAGTTATTCGAACTAATTTTGCTAGAAACAGAGACAGAATCGAACCGTGGGGTTAAGATCGTTGATTTTCTCGATCGCTTCCTGAACATTACCCGACTGTACTGCTTTCTTAACCTCCATTCGATCCGTGATGGTCGCTAGGTCAATCTCCGCTGCAAAAATAAAATAAAATCAGAAATTCACACCGAATTCCCCGGGAAGTTCAACAGCGGAAGAGAGAAAGAGAAGCGTGTAATACGCTGGGTGCCGGACTCGATGCGGAACTTGTCGGCGGCGTCGACGAAGCCCTCGGTGACCAGGAAGTTCATGACGAGGCGGTTCATGTCCTCCTTGCGAATCTTGACGTCGCGGAGCTTCCGCTCCCACTCGTCACGGGTCACAACCTTCTTCGAAGACGCCATGGAGGCTGGGGAGTCGATGGAGTCCAGGTCGTGGAGTACGATGCGGGAGAGGAACATCAGATGCGGGGGCCAAGGAAGAGATATGGCGGACTGCTGGTCCGATCACACAGGCGCCATAAACCTGGCGACGGGCGGCGAGGTGACGGGCTAGGGTTTCGCCGCGGGGAGGGCCGAGGGGGCAGCCGAAGGATGGATCGAGGACTTGGAGAGAAGCAGAGGATGAGTCGACGTCGGGAGACCCCGAGAGTCCGGACTCCGGAGGAGAAAAGAATTGGTTGTTACTTGCAACAGTATCCAACTGCCTAAACTGTGTTGTCCAAAAATTGAAAAAAAAAAAACTGCCTAGACTGTGGCAAACTATAGATTTAATAGTTTTTCAAATGATTATGGTGAAATTTTCTTATTTTCATCAATCAATGCAAT
>JADLZL010007463.1:0-54677 GCA_015844335.1 Chrysopogon serrulatus | reverse complement strand
GAAACACACATCAATATCTAGAAGGCTAGGGGTTTATCTAACAATTTCCATGAGTTTTGGTGATTTATCAATTTTCGGGGGACTGAACAACTAAAACACCAAAAGGGGGGCATAACTACAAATCTACACCACGGAATTATCCGAAACTTCGAAATACGTCAAACTACTCTAGAAGGATCCGTAAGACACCGGAGCAAAGGAGAGGCGAGGCCACCTCCAGTGGGCTGGCCGGCCCCACCCGGGCCGGCCGGCCCCACAATGAGAAGAAGGTGCTCCCCCCTTCTAGAGTCTTACGCCACCGCCGTTGAGGATCAATCTCACCCCCTACGTGAAGTCGGTTTGATCAAGCGGTCGTCGTGCATCCCGCCAGCTATATAAGAGAGCAGGACCTCCCCCCCGAAAAGAAGAGAATTCATTCAATACCTCATTCAAGTCATTCAAGGTTGAGCCGGTTGAAGATCAAGTCATCTAGAGCTTCAAGTTCTAGTTCCTCATAGCCTTCTAGTTAATAGTTTAGCATAAGTTAGATCTAGATTAGAGGAAGTCAAGGCGTGTTAATCAGTCTTGGATTCGGAAGTTGTCAAAAAGAGAAGAGTCCGTACAGTTCTTAAGCTTTTCTTTCTTATTGTATTATCTGCGTTCATATGATATTTACTAGCAACATTGTTCTTCATCTTAGTTTAATTATTATGTTCATTGTCCACTTCAATATATCTAGTTTAGTTGGTTTGCTATTATATTCATGCACTGGTTCGTATAGCGCTCATCTAGTTGATCATATGGTGAGTGGTAGGCAATATGTAGACATGGTGTCTAGATGCTTTGCTTATCTGTGGATATCCCCGTTGTGCCGGGTAGTGAGGTAGATCGTGGGTGTGATGGACCCATTGAGTCCTTTTTATAGGCCTTCCCCGTCTGGTGGATTGATAGAGTGGGATTGTCGGGGGTTGAAAGGAGGTTCCCTGTACTCATCTTTTCCCCGTATATTGCTCCGATGTGTTTGGGAACTATAGAAGTATAACTTGACAATGATTTCTAGATGTACTTGCACTAGTTGACGTAGCTTTGACATGTAGTTAAATACATAGGAGTTATTTCTCTATTACCCGATTAGACAACGCGACATGATTAGAGTGCTATGATGGATTAGTATTATTAGGAGATGACTGATTAATGGCTCGTTATCGTTATTATTATCATTATCTTATTTATCTTGTGACTTACTCCTGTTATGAGTAGAGTGAATGACATTGGTTACATCGTCTATTCAATGCATATACATATATATGTTATCAATACTATGAAGTAGTTTCTTAGCAATGCCTTCCCAAAGGGTAGAATATAAATGACAACCCGGTAATACTCTAGGTAAAATGCTACAATGGTATAATTATCTGTCCGCTTGCAGAATTGTTCTTAGTTTATATTCATCTTTATTTATTTCTGCCTAGTCACATAAAATGATAAGATTTAGTACCAGAGTTTATTCCTAGCTTTACAATTAGGGATGACAACCTAGTTTCATAGTTAGAAGTTAGGGTAAAGAGGCTAGTGGATAGTTGCTAAAGGCAAGTTAATTAGTACTAACATTTCTAGTGTCATTACGTGGGATAGAGATTTGGGATTTATTGCGGTGGCGTTAGAAATGCCAACAAGCATTTTTGGCACCGTTCTTTGGGGAAGGCTAATAGACTTAGGAAAAGTACGATAACATATATGCATTATGAATAAGACCCGATCACCCAATTGACCTCTAACTCAAAACGAAGCTTACCCTTGTTCGATTTTATTTGTATATCTTATGCAGGGTAATGAATAAATGAGCGGATTTGCTCTCCTAGATAATTACGTTGAAGATCCAGAGAGACTCTTACGAAGAAGGAAGTTTGCTGATACGAGGGACATCTTTGAATCACCATCAAGAACACCCTCCACCGAAGCTCAATCTTCAAGGAATCAAGCTCTAACACCTGAAGGAGAAGAATCAGAAGAATCGGGAAATTTAGCACCAACTTTTGAAGCTATGGTCGAGAAGACGCTTACGTTTCTCTGCTCCAACAACCGCCAACATCCGCACTGGACCAAATGTCAATATTGGTGACAATGGATTTGAACTCAAGCTTGCTCTTATCACTATGGTTCAAGCTAGTCAATTTTGTGGAAAGGCTCATGAAGATGCAAGTGCACATTTACAACACTTTCTAGAGATTTGCAGCACCTTCACTATCAGAGGAGTATCAAGAGATGCTATTCTACTCCGTCTTTTCCCATCTTCACTTCTAGGAAAAGCAAAACAGTGGTTCTACAACAACAAGGAAACCAACACTACATGGGACAAATGCTCTACTGCTTTCCTAGCGAAGTTCTTTCCTACAGGCAAGACCAATGCTCTATGTGGGAAAATTTTAAGCTTTCATCAACAACATGATGAATCGTTCACCGAGGCATGGGAACGTTTTTAAGATTATATTACAGAATGTCCTCATTATGGAATGGAGGATTGGCTACTTATGCAGACCTTCTATCATGGGTTAGTCTCTAGTACCCATGAATCCATGGATCTTTGCAGTTGGAGGAGCTTTCTTGTCACTTAAGCTCGCCGATGCAACAAAGACTTGTGGAGAAGATGGCCTCAAATCGAGTTGGAATGAAGAACATGTGCAACCCCGCAATAAGAGAGGAGGAGGCATGCATCATATTAAGGAGATTGACATGGTCACTGCAAAGCTGGACCTCATAATGAAGAAGCTTAACAGTAAAAGCAATGAGAATAGAGAAGTCATGCACATTGATGACTCCTGCATGACTTGTGAAGAATGTGGAGATACAGGTCACTCAGGAAGCAACTGCCCTACACTCCAAGAGGATGTGAACTTCATCAACAACAATACCAACTATCGTCCTCAGCAAAATCAAGTATGGAATCAATCAAATCAACGATGGAATCAACCCAATCAAGGATGGAACCAGCAAAGGCCCAACTACCAAGGTAACAACCAAGGTAACAATAATTTCAATAGCAATTTCAATCAACCACCTTTAAGAGAAGTAATTTCCAATCAGAATAAAGCTATAGAAAATTTATCTAAGAGAGTAGCATCCAATGATAAAGTACTAGAAAATATAAATACTAAAATGGATAGTCTAACCTCTGCTATTAAGAACCAGCCTAACTTTAATAAAATGTTAGAATCACAATTAGCTCAGCTGGCAGCCGCTGTTCCACCGATCCATGAAGGTAAGATTCCTGGGTAACCCCTAGAGCCCAAAACCGCAAATCTTGTTGATGTCCGTGTAGGTTACTACATAGAAGGAATGTCAGAAGGATGGAAGGATGAATCCATGCCACTTAAGAGAGGAGATCCAGGAAGACCCGTGATTCCCATCTCTATTGGGCAACACGATTTCTCTGAAGTCGTCTGTGACCTTGGTGCTAGTGTCAACATCATGCCAAAGGTAATCCTTGATCGTATTTTTCCATGGGCAACTTTGTTGTACACAAATATGTGCTTGCAGCTTGTAGATCCGACAGTTAAACACCCCGAAGGAATCCTAGATGACGTATGCATATGAATGGGACAATCATATGTTCCAGTAGACTTTGTGGTTCTGGATACCGGCAAAGATCCGAAGAGTCCTATCATCCTAGGCTGACCATTCTTGAGTACTACAAAAGCAGCCATCTATGTAGACAGTGCAACAATATGTTTCACTATCAAGGGCAATGAAGAAAAATTCAGTTTCAAAGACAGGACCCTTGAAGACCCTATCAACACTTACTATCCAGAGAAATCTATGTACAAAGAAGAAGAAGTATAGAAGACCTGTCCAAAGGGAAAGAAGAAAAACAAGAAGCAAGAAGGAAAGAAGACTCAGATAGTCAAAGTAATAGAATACAGACAGGGTCGTCACTCGGTTTTGCCAGTCATAGCTAAAGATCCTAGTCTACCATCAATAGAGTGCACCATTGGACAGAGCTCTTTCTACTCAGCCGTTTGTGACACTGGATCAGCAGTCAACATAATGTCAAAAGAGATATACAATACACTATTTAATGAACCTATCGACCCTACATATTTTTTTGCAGCTGGCAGACAACACCACACGAATCCTGGAGGGACTAGCAAGAAACATCATGGTTAAGATCTACACCCATTCTGTCCCTACTGACTTTATTATCTTGGACATGGGAAAAGAAGATAAGACACCTATCATACTTAGAAGGCCATTTCTCAGCACCACCAAAGCCATCATCTACAATGGAACAGGCCAAGTCCATTTCCACTTCCCAGGAGAAAAGGTACGCTGTTATTTTAGAGATTATAACTCTCCTGGATTACCAGCTTTCACCAGAACCAAGAAGAGAAGCCAGCGCCGCGCCTTGAGAAGAAAAGTTGAGGAGGAGAAAGCAAAAGAAAAATCAACTACACCTGAAGAACATCCACAACCAATCAAAGTATGGAAGAAAAAGGAGATCCCCTTAACCGAATCATCAATATTAGAAGAGGCAACATCTGGGTCCCCATCAGGATCCACTGAAGAACCCTCAACATGATGACCACAAGAAGTCTTGTTCGGATGACTTTAAACTCCGTACCCTCGCCATAAGGTAACAATGGTAGCTATCTAATTACTCTAGTATATTTATTCTTTTGCATGTTTAGAAAAGAAAATAAAAAAAAATTCTTTCTTGCTTTATTATAAAACCTTAAAAAGCTCCAAAGGATTAGGCTTATGATTTACCCCGTAAAAATATTCACTATGGTAGCACAAAAATAAATTCTCTTTTCTTTGCATTATAAATAGAAAAGCATAAAAATATAAGAATCATGCTATACATTCATATCTGCTCATAAAGATAATCAATTACTCATTTGGCTGACCGCTAACCCCATATTATATTCGAGCCTCGAGTTTGGTTTTCTTCTTGGAGTACACCTTTTCAGGATTATACTATTAAGGAGTGAGACAGGATAGTGGGTCGCCACTGCTAAGCTTTCTCTAAGAGATCATTTAAGCGAGATATGGCAAATATCTAGCTTAGAGGAGGAGCATTCCCTAGTTATCAGGTAACTATACCTATGCGATTTATCGAGTCCGTCTTATAGTTATAAAATACCAAAAATATATGGGCACATGAAGGTCCACGTCTGTTGAGTCTTTAGTTAAATAAAATCTAAAAAGCAGTAAAAAGAAGTTTTAATCAGTCTTAGTTAATTAGAGTGTGTCTAGAGTCAACTATAAACTAGAAATTTTTGTCTTTGAGATGATGAATAGTTGCTCTGTTCTTTCAAGTACCTAGTTTTTAACTTTGAGTTCTCCTAAGTTTTGGACACGATTGCTTTAACTTAATACTCTACTCTGAACCTGAAACTTGTGGAATAATATGCTTGAGCTAAGTCTAGGTGATTGACGGATATGATATAAGAGAGTCTGAGCTACTATTTATCTTATTCCTAACGATGCTAAATTCTAGAGATTTATCTTTTAAAAATTTCAAACCCTTACATGATGAGCTCTTGTATGACAAAGTTGAATTCCTACCAAAGCCATGTACGATACATATTTAGATTAGGAAATATTTGCTCATTTATGCTACTTGCTTTGCATTGAGTTTAGTCAACCTTTGTCGTATACTTAAGAGAGTCTTGTCATGTTTTTAAAATCAAGATCACTCACACATTTCATCCACATATGCATTACTCTTACCTTGAGAGTAAGCGCACCCAATTTCCACTTTTATCCATTTCCACCTCAAAATGTTTCTCCTACACTAAGAGAGAACACCCAAAAATATACATAAACCCATAAGACAGCCTTTGTTTATTTGCTCTAAGTTCTTTATTGTTATCTCTTCAATCAATTATTGTATCCAAGGATGCATGTGGCTATGCAAAAATAAGAAGGGAGTAAAAGATGGACAAGTATCCCAGCATTAAAACAATGGGTACTCAGATGCCCACCTCCCAATAAAAAAAAAGAAGAAAAAGAGAGAGAGAATAAAGATAGTCCATGTTTTTCTGAGAAGTTCTGAAAGTCTAAGAAAGAAGAGAGATTTATTCTGAAGAGCAAAAGTAGAATTAGAATTAGCCACCACATATACACCTATCCACCATATTCCACACACATGCATATCTTGGTTTGATTGTATGACTCGATTCTCTATAGATCCATTGTTTGACTTTACAATATATGAATTGCAAGTATGCTTATCCTTGTTAATGCCATTCCTATAAACTCCACTGTAATCCCTAGAATTAGGAAGGCATAATATCATGAATGCCTCAGTGAGATCCACAAATACCACATACTCTGAGAGACTGAGGGTGTCATACAATTAAACTCTGAGTTTTTATTGCAAAAACTTGCAAAACTCTGGAATACTAGTTGAATGAAGAATTTGAGATATAGTGCTTGACTTGATTGTTCTATCTTTCAATTACTCAAGACCCACGTGAAGGTTAAAAGCTCTACAGTTAAGGTAATCTGGGTGAGTTTGAAAGTTAGAGCAGTTTTGTCTAATCTAGAGGAAATTTTTGTTTGAGAGCATGTGTACTTGTCAGAATGAAAGCATTGTAGCAACTTCTGATCCAACTCTCGTTTTGCTAAGGGACTAGCAAAAGGTAAGCTTGGGGGAGTTGTTGACGGTGGATAGCGTCAACATTTTATATATCGAAAGACATGAAATACACATCAATATCTAGAAGGCTAGGGGTTTATCTAACAATTTCCACGAGTTTTGGTGATTTATCAATTTTCAGGGACTGAACCAGAAAACACCGAAAAGGGGGCATAACTACAAATCTACACCACAGAATTATCCAAAACTCAGGAATACGTCAAACTACTCTAGAAGCATCCAGAAGACACCGGAGCAAAGGAGAGGTGAGGCCACCTCCAGGTGGGGCCGGCCGCCCCCCACCCGCCAGTCGGCCCCCTCGTGAGAAGAAGGTGCTCCCCTTCGAGTCTTCTTCTACCGCTTTGAGGATCAATCTCAGCCCCTACGTGAAGTCGATTTGATCAAATGGCTGTTGTTGACACCTATTAGCGTCAACTTTTACTAGGGCTTTTTACCCGATGGACAACAAGATAACACACTAGTCTAGGGCTTTATCGACAAATTCCACGAGTTTTGCATATTCTGTAATTTCGGGGTGATTTCGAAAAAGGCGAAAAAGAGGGATTCTAACATAAAATAACCACGAAAACTTATCCGCCATGAAGGACATCACGGGAAGACTCGGGAAGACTCCAAGACACCGGAAGGAGCGAGGGGCCAGAGAGGGCAGCCCGGTGTGGGGCCGGTCGGCCCCACCATGGCATTATGCGGGCGCCCCCGTTAGGGTTTGGCTCCCCCTTCCGGAATGTTCCTCCACCGCCTCCAAGGATGCATCTCGGCCCTATGTTACGTGGTTTGATCCTGCGGCGCACGCCAAGCATCCCACCGGACTATAAATATGAGGGTAGACCCCCCGAGAGAGAGCCAATTCATTATTCATCAAGGTCTCAAGCCATCAAGCATCAAGAGCCTTCAAGTTCATCAAGAACCTTCTAGTTCATAGGATTAGCTAGCTAGATTAGAAGTAGAGGAGATCTAGTTCTTCATCGGATCCGGAGCCCACGGCGTCCGGGCCGGAGCGTGAGAGTTCGGTAATAGATCTAGTTCTTAATTACTTTATTGTATTCATTATTCAGATTAGGGAGACTTTACTCTAAATATATTCATATGTTCTTAATTGCAATAGTCATTGTCTACTTTGATTATATGTCTAGTTTAGTTACTTCGATCTTATTGAATTCATGTAATTGCTCGTATAGCGTTTATCCATATGTACAATGGGTAGATGATAGGCGATATGTAGACGTGATGTCTAGATGATTATGACTAGTAAGATGCTCGATGATTATCTTTAATTATGATATTTGATGATTATGCTATCACCCGCATTTATCTTTATTTATCTTGTGACCTCTCTACTTTTGTTATAAGTAGAGTATACGACTTAGGTAGTATCGTTTATCATGTCCACATAGTTTCGCATCAATATGACAATAATAGTTTATTACATAGCTTTCCCAGAGGTATAATTATAAATCGACAACCTTTGGAGACTTCCCTAGGTAAAATGCTACAACGGTATAATTATCTGTCCGCTTGCGTAACCCATTAGTTTACATTTATATCTTATTCATATATTTTATCACTTTAGTCATAATAGTACAATATAAATCTATGTTAATTTCCTAACAATATAATTGGGGATGACAACCTACTTCATGTTTAGGAATGTTAGTAATTCAAGAGTGACTAGTTGCTAATGACAAGTAATTATATACCAACCATTTAAGGGGTCATTGCTAGGAGTAGGGTTTATCTACGCTTTTTAGTAGTGACGTTAGAAATGCCAACAAGCATTTTTTTGGCGCCGTTGCGAGGAAGGCACAATAAACTTAGAACATATTGATGACCTATATACACATGGATAAAGTCATATTACCAATCGATCTCTAACTCTATCGGTACACCCTTCGTTGTTATCATTTTCTTATCTTATGCGGGGTGATGAATGAATGGTTTTTCTCTTCCAAAGAACTTTACTGACGATCCAGAGAAACTCCTTAGAAGGAAAAGGCTTGCAGAAATAAGGGAGAAATTCGAGTCACCATCAAGAACACCCTTTGCTGCTCAAGCTAACTCTTCGGAGGAGCCAGCTCCAACACTGGAAGAAGAATTCGAAGAAGAAGTAGAAGAACAAGCGGAGGAGTATTTAGGTGAAAACCTAGCTCCTGTGTTTGAAGACATGGTGAGAAGTCACTGCGAGAGTTCTCTGCCCCAACAACAGAAACATCCGGACTGGACCAGCAGGTCAACACTGGGGAGAATGGATTCGAGCTCAAGCCTGCTCTCATCATCATGGTTCAAGCCAGCCAATTCTGTGGAAAAGGACATGAAGATGCAAGTGCACACTTACAACACTTTTTAGAAATCTGCAGCACCTTCACTATCAGAGGAGTATCAAAAGATGCTATCTTACTCCGTCTTTTCCCGCTCTCATTATTGGGGAAAGCCAAGCAGTGGTTCTACATCAACAAAGATAAGCACACTACATGGGACCTATGCTCGACTGCTTTCCTGGCAAAATTCTTTCCTACAGCCAAGACCAATGCTCTGCGTGGGAAGATTTCAAGTTTCCAACAACAACATGATGAATCATTCACTGAAGCATGGGAAAGATTCTAGAACTATATTGAAGACTGTCCTCATCATGGGATAGAGGAGTGGCTATTAATGCAGACTTTCTATCACGGGCTTATCTCTAGCACCCGTGAGTCTATTGATGCTTTGCAAATTGGGGGAGCTTTCCTGTCACTAAAGCTCGCTGATGCTAAAGCACTTCTCGAGAAGATGGCCTCAAACTCAACATGCAATGAAGAACGTACTCAACCTTGCAAGAAGGGAGGAGGAATCCATCATCTCAAGGAAGCCGACATGGTCACTGCTAAGCTAGACCTCATCATGAAAAAGCTCGATATCGAGAAGAAGGAAGTCATGCACGTCAATGATTCCCATATGACATGTGAAGAATGTGGAGACTACGGGCACTCACCGTCGGTTGCCCTACAATTGCAAGAGGATGTGAACTTCATCAACAATAACACCTACTATCGTCCTCAGCAAAATCAAGGGTGGAATCAACAACCTCGACAAGGTAATTACCAAGGTAACAACCAAGGTAACAACTTTAATAATTATAACCTTCCGCCTTTGAGAGAATTAGTTACTAGTCAATCCAAACTACTAGATCAAATGACTAGGAAGCTAACATCAAATGATAAAACTTTGGAAAACATACATGCTAGAATGGATACTTTTGCTTCTGCCATAAAGAATCAGCATAGCTTTAATAAAATGTTAGAATCACAATTAGCTCAGTTAGCTGCTGCTGTTCCTCCACTAGAGAAAGGCAAGATTCCAGGCCAACCAGAAGATTTAGAAACTGCTAACCTTGTTGATATTCATAATGCAACCCAATATCATATTGAGCCTGCAGATGTACAGTGGATTGACCACTCTCTACCAGAGAAGATGGGAGACCCTGGAAGACCTGTTATTCCTATCTCCATAGGATGCCACAGTTTTCCGAGAGGGCTATCTGCGACTTCGGCGCAAGTGTCAACATCATGCCCAAGGTAATTTATGAGAAAATATTAAATGATCCCCTGTTGTACACAAACATACGCTTGCAGCTTGCAGATCAGTCCATTTGCTACCCTGAGGGAGTACTAGAAGAAGTTGTTATTAGAGTGGGGCAGTCATATGTCCCAGTTGACTTCGTGGTCATGGAGACAGGAGTAGATGAGAAGGCACCCATCATTTTGGGCCGACCATTCCTATGCACAACAAAAGCCATCATCTATGCGGAGTTCGCCAAGATCGTCCTGTCCATCAAAGACAAGAAGGAGAGATTCACATTCAAGAACCGCATCCTGAAAGCTCCTGCAGCCCCGAAGCAATTTCAGTAACAAGAAGAGCAAGAACAGCAACCAATGCCAAAGAAGAAGAACAATAGAAACAACAGAAGATGGAGGAGGACCAAGCATGCACCGAGGAGACAACTCAACTAATCACTTGCTCTCAACACGTAAAAAACGATCACAGGCTACCCAAGCCATTTCCAATCAAAAGAGGTGATCCAGGTGTCCCAATCATTGAATGCACTATCAAAGACACCACCTTTCCTCACACCGTCTGCGACACTGGATCAGGCTGCAACGTAATGTCAAAGCAGATATATAATGAATTATTTAATTTACCTTTATACCCAACATGTATTCAGTTGCAGATGGCGGACCAATCACTAAGGTTCCCTGAAGGAGTAGTCAAGGATGTCATGGTAAGAATTCAAGGACAATATATACCTGCAGATTTTCTAGTCCTTGACATGCGGGGGAGACGATGATTCCCCGATCCTCTTGGGAAGACCGTTCCTCGACACTTCGCTAACGCCAACATCTACATTGGGTCCGGACAAATCCACTTCAACCTACCTACCGGAAAGGTACGCTATCAATTTAGAACATTAAGTAACCATGAACAGGCCAGAAAGCAACGCAACAGGAGAAGACGCCAATCACACCGTCAGGCTGCTCAGCCTCACTGTGGATGGGAAGACTTTCCCGGCAAGATCGTGAAATATGAAGATCGCTTCCCGAGCAAGAAGAGAACAAACAAGCACCTCGCTGGAGTAGCTTTGGCGTAAGAAGCCGAAAGGATGGACCGGATCGCCAAGGAAGAAAAGGAGGAGATCTTAGCACGATTAGAAGCGTGGGAGAAGGAAAACAAAGATGAAGAGCAAGAGTTAGAAGAGAAAGAAGCAAAAGAGACCGAAGCAAGATGGAAGGAGGCACACGACGTATCACCGCAAGATGGGGAGTTGACTGAGGTTACCTCAGACGATGAACCCACCGAATAAGTGCTCACTGTCTAAGTCCCGTCGGTAGACTTTAAATTCCGCACTTAGCCATAAGGTCGAAATGGTAGCTATCCCATTAAATGCATTAGTAAACTCAATTTATTTAGTAGCATTATCTGTTCATATATTAAAAATAATAAAAATATTTATTGCATTATTCATGGCATCATAAAGCCCCCATGTGGATACCCTATGGCATTTCCCGAAGGAATACCCACTGTGGTGGCATAAAAATAGAAATAACAAAAAAATAAATAAATATATATAGCATTCATATTTAATTCTTGCATCTTAAAAAAAATGGAATCCTGCTTAAATTAGACAACATAAAAATAACTCATAAAGGTGATCAATTACTCTTTGGTGACCGCAAACCCATTATTCAATTCGAGCCTCGAGTTTTGGTTTCTTGTGGAGTATTTATGCAGAACAACATTATAGCAAGGAGGGACTATCGGTGGTGACCACCGGGTTCGCTATTAGCTGGTCCGCTCTAAAAGGAATCTACACCAGATATTGCGATCATCAAGCTTAGGGGGGAGCATCCCCTAGTTATCAGTGACTACACCTAAGCGATTTTTGAGTCTACTTTATATAATCATAAAATACCAAAAATATGTGGGCACATGAAGGTCCACAAGGTCATAGAGTCTTTTTTGTTAGGAGTTTAATTTAAAACTATAAAAAGATATATAACTAATAAAACCAAATAAATATTTAGTTCTATATTTATTAGAGTATAATTAGTCTAGGCTAGAGCTATTAAAATCGATGAACACTAAAATTGTTTTGGATGTGATGAATAGTTGCTCTGTTATAATGCTTACTAAAGTACCTACTTGCCAAACTTAAAATCTCCTTGGTTCTAAGCATTGTTGTTTTAATTGGAGAATTTATTCTGAACCATTAATTGTGGAGGTATAAGCTTGCGCTAAGTCTAGGTAGTTGATTGATATGATTCATAAAGGTTGAGCTGCTATTTATCTTCTTCCTAGCATTACTAAGTTTTGGAGATTTTGTTTTTAAAAATCTAAGAAAATACATGATGAGCTCTCGTATGACAAATGTGAATTCCTACCAAAGCCAAATTAATATCTTAGAGGATAGAAAAACCCTTTCACATTTAAGCTGCTTGCTTTGCATTGAGTTCAGTCAACCTGTGTTGTATACCTTATGAGAGTCTTGTCATGCTTTTAAAACCAAGAATTTTTTGCACACTCCAGTTCACATATGCATTATTCCTACTTCAAGGAGTAATTGCAATCATTCACCATACTTCCATACATATTTATTATAAAATGTTCACCTCCTACACTGGGAGAGGACGCAAAGATATACACACACCCTATAGGAATAACCCCTGTCTTTAATGCTCTAAGTCCTGATTATATCTCTCGATTCATTTATTGTATTCAAAGGATACATGTGGCTATGCAAAATGAAGAAAAGAAAGCAAGAAAAAAAAGAAGAAAAAAAAAGAAAAAAAAGAAAGAAAAAGGGAGTAAAAGATGGACAAGTGTCCCAGCAATCAAAAAACAATGGGTACTAGATGCCCGCCTCCTTGAATAAAAAGAAATAATAAAGATAGCCCATGTCTTTCCTGAGAAAGATTTTAAAAGAGAGTCATTCCCAAAAGAGCAAAAGTAGAAATAGGAGTTAGTCATAAATAACACATATGCACCCATCCACCATATTCCATACACATGCACATCTTGGTTTGATTGTATGCCTCGATTCTCTGTGGATCCACTAGTTGACTTTACAATATGTGTTTTGCAAGTATGCCTATCCTTGTTAATGCCAATCCTATAAGCTCCACTATATATACCTTTTTTAGTATAGGGGGGGGCATAACAACATTAACGCCTCAAGAGAGAACCACAAATACCACATACATTGAGAGACTTGAGGGTGTCATACAATTAAGCTCGAGTTTTATTCTGAAAACCTATCAAAAACTTCAGAATGTTAGTATTGCAAAGAATTTGAGACATAGCACTTAGCTTAATTGTTCTATCTTTCGACTGCTCAAGACTTATGCAAAAGCTGTGAAACCCCATATTACAGGTGAAATGAGTAAGTTAAAAGATTAAAGCATATTTTGTTTGATCCAGAGGAAATTTTGTTTGAAAGCATGTGTACTTGGAAAGTATAATAATATTGTAGCAACTCCCGATCCAAATACGATTATCAACTAGACTTGGTGTGTTTACCAAGGGACTGGCAAAAGGTAAAGCTTGGGGGTATTGTTGACACCTGTTAGCGTCAACTTTTACTAGGGCTTTTTACCCGATGGACAACAAGATAACACACTAGTCTAGGGCTTTATCCGACAAATTCCACGAGTTTTTGCATATTCGTAATTTCGGGGGTGATTTCGGAAAAAAAGCTAAAAAAGAGGGATTCTAACGCAAAAATAACCACGAAACTTATCCGCCATGAAGGACATCACGAGAAGACTCGGGAAGACTCCGAAGACACCGGAAGGAGCGAGGAGGCCGAGGGCCGCCAGGGGGGGCCCCGGCCCCACCATGGCGCCGCGCCCGCCCCCCGGGGTTTGGCACCCCCTTCTGGAATGTTCCTCCACCGCCTCCAAGGATGCATCTCGGCCCTACGTTACGTCGGTTTGATCCTGCGGCGCACGCGCATCCCACCGGACTATAAATATGAGGGTAGACCCCCTTGGAGAGAGCCAATTTATTATTCATCAAGGTCTCAAGCCATCAAGCATCAAGAGCCTTCAAGTTCATCAAGAGCCTTCTAGTTCATAGGATTAGCTAGCTAGATTAGAAGTAGAGGAGATCTAGTTCTTCATCGGATCTAGAGCCCCTGGCGTCTGGCTGGAGCGTGAGAGTTCGGTAATAGATCTAGTTCTTAATTACTTTATTGTATTCATTATTCAGATTAGGGAGACTTTACTCTAAATATATTCATATGTTCTTAATTGCAATAGTCATTGTCTACTTTGATTATATGTCTAGTTTAGTTACTTCGATCTTATTGAATTCATGTAATTGCTCGTATAGCGTTTATCCATATGTACAATGGGTAGATGATAGGCGATATGTAGACGTGGTGTCTAGATGTCTTGTTTATCTGCGAGTGCACCCTGATATGCCGGGACGTGTGGTAGTCTGGCGTGGGTGACAGCTACGTTAGTTCCCCGTGTAGTCCACCCCCCGTATGTAGGACTAGCATGGGCACGATCGCGAAGGAGGTGACTTAGGTCTTAATACCCTCATTAGTTGATGCCTCTTTACATGCAATGATGATTTAGGGTTGATTTAGCAATGATTACTAGATGTAGTTGCACTAATTAGAGTTATTCAATTGACGTAGTTATAGACCTATCTCCGTAGTTTATCCAATGGCTAGCTATGATTATGACTAGTAAGATGCTCGATGATTATCTTTAATTATGATATTTGATGATTATGCTATCACCCGCATTTATCTTTATTTATCTTGTGACCTCTGCTTTTGTTATAAGTAGAGTATACGACTTAGGTAGTATCGTTTATCATGTCCACATAGTTTCGCATCAATATGACAATAATAGTTTATTACATAGCTTTCCCGGAGGTATAATTATAAATCGACAACCCGGAGACTTCCCTAGGTAAAATGCTACAACGGTATAATTATCTCTGCTCGCTTGCGTAACCCATTAGTTTACATTTATATCTTATTCATATATTTTATCTGCCTAGTCATAATAGTACAATATAAATCTATGTTAATTTCCTAACAATATAATTGGGGATGACAACCTACTTCATGTTTAGGAATGTTAGTAATTCAAGAGTGACTAGTTGCTAATGACAAGTAATTATATACCAACCATTTAAAGGGTCATTGCTAGGAGTAGGGTTTATCTCTGCTTTTTAGTAGTGACGTTAGAAATGCCAACAGCTGTCGTGCATCCCGCCGAGCTATATAAGCGGAGCCAGACCTCCCCCTGAAAAGAAGAGAATTCATTCAATACCTCATTTAAGTCATTCAAGGTTGAGCCAGTTGAAGATCAAGTCATCTAGAGCTTCAAGTTCTAGTTCCTCATAGCCTTCTAGTTAATAGTTTAGCATAAGTTAGATCTAGATTAGAGAAAGTCAAGGCGTGTTAATCAGTCTTGGATTCTCGGAAGTTGTCAAGAAGAGAAGAGTCGTCACGTTCTTAAGCTTTTCTTTCTTATTGTATTATCTCGTTCGTATGATATTTACTAGCAATATTGTTCTTCATCTTAGTTTAATTATTATGTTCATTGTCTACTTCAATACATCTTGTTTAGTTGGTTTGCTATTATACTCATGCACTTGGTTCGTGTAGCGCTCATCTAGTTGATCATATGGTGAGTGGTAGGCAATATGTAGACATGGTGTCTAGATGCTTTGCTTATCTGCGGATATCCCCAGTTATGCCGGGTAGTAAGGTAGATCATGGGTGTGACAGACCCATTGAGTCTTTTGAAGACCTTCCCCCGTACGGTGGATTGGTAGAGTGGGATTGTCAGGTTGAGCAGAGGTTCCTGTACTCATCTTTTCCTGTACATTGCTTCGATGTGTTTGGGAACTATAGTAGTATAACTTGACAATGATTTCTAGATGTACTTACACTAGTTGACGTAGCTTTGACATGTAGTTAAATACATAGGAGTTATTTCTCTATTACCTGATTAGACAACGCTGACATGATTAGAGTGCTATGATGGATTAGTATCATTAGGAGATGACTGATTAATGGCTCGTTATCGTATTATTATCATTATCTTATTTATCTTGTGACTTACCCCTGTTATGAGTAGAGTGAATGACATTGGTTACATCGTCTATTCAATGCATATACATATATATGTTATCAATACTATGAAGTAGCTTCTTAGCAATGCCTTCCTAGTGGTAGAATATAAATAACAACCTGGTAATACGCTAGGTAAAATGCTACAATGGTATAATTATCTGTCCGCTTGCAGAATTGTTCTTAGTTTATATTCATCTTTATTTATTTCTGCCTAGTCACATAAAATGATAAGATTTAGTACCAGAGTTTATTCCTAGCTTTACAATTAGGGATGACAACCTAGTTTCATAGTTAGGAGTAAGGGTAAAGAGGCTAGTGGCTAGTTGCTAAAGGCAAGTTAATTAGTACCAACATTTCTAGTGTCATTGCGTGGGATAGAGATTTGGGATTTATTGCAGTGACGTTAGAAATGCCAACAAAAACCATATATATTTTTTAAAATTAAATTCTCCCTTTGGTTCGAATTTAATAATGAAATTAACAACATTGTTAATCACTGAAAAAACATATCTGGTTTTTCAAAATTAAATTCTCCGTTGGTTCGAATTTAATAATGAAAATAACATTAAAATTACGCAGCAGAAAAACGTGAACAAATATCTCATGATAATATTTTTCCAGAAGCACCATAAAATTTCTTTACAGTTCTCTAAGCAAAAATATCGTTGGATAAAATTTGCATAGAAAATTGCATCAAGATCAATTTGCATTCTCTCATAATCATCTGTTAAAAGCTTCTGAAAAGAAATGAAATGAAACTTTAAACTGTCACTGTGCAAATTAGCCCGAAGGCATGCTACGGCCCGTGGCCTAGCACTTTGGCACCGCGGCCTGCTTTCGCCCTGCAGCGGCCCACGCCGGGCACGCCGCATGCGTTGCCGCAAAACAGCCCAAGGCAGCCCGGTAGCGGCCTTTAGCCGCGCACCGCGGGGCGCTCCCCCCGCCCAAAGCTGCAACGTGGGCCTAGGCCGGGATTTTGGCCCGTCTTGCGCGCTCGCCCCTCTTGGGCTTGATCTGGCCCGACAGCTCCCAGCCTGATCGCAGCCATCCATCCAGATCCGACGGCCGTCCGTCGACTTCACGAGAACAAAACCCAACGGCAGCGGGCGTGCCCTAACCCTAGGATCCATTTCTTCCTTCTCTTTCTTGCTTAGCGGCCGGGGCGGCGCCCCTTGGCACCCAAGGCGGCGGTGGCTCCTGCCGCTGGTCGACGGTGAGCCCTCGCGGCTTTCGGCGGCAGGCTGTCTAGCGAGGATGGAGGCGCTGCCACACAAGCCTTTGCCCGCGGCGGCGGCTCTCCCTTTCTTGTTCATCGCTGCTCGAGCAACGCCGACGGCGCCGGGGCAAAGAACCATGGCCATGGCTGCTCGACGGCGGCCCCCCGGCCGAGGGCATCGCGAAGCGTTGGCCAGCCGTCCCCTTTTCTCTTTTCTCCTTCGTTTTCCAGTCCAAAGAAGACAACGGCACGGCGGACCGGTGTCCCGGTCCTATCCATGGCTGCCCGGAATGGGAGAAGAAGTCAGCGCCGCCGTAGGCCCCCTCGCCGGAGCACGCGCTCCCCTTTGGGTAGAGCGCGGTTCTGTCGAGCGGCCGCGCGTCGGTGCTCAGAGTCCGCATTCCGGCGACAAAATCACCCGGCTGCGACTCGCCTGTTTGCCCGCCCGACGGCGTGGCTTCAATTCCACGGAATGGCGGTGATGATAGTGTGGAAAGAGCCTAGGTAGGTGCCTTCCACCAACTCGTCCAATTCACAGTTAGGGTTAGGGTTCCATTTTTGAAATTTGAATCAAAATCGAATTCCTCTCCTATTTTCTACCCAAAACCTGATCTACACACTAGTGTAGGTGTCTGATACCAATGTTAAACTTTAAACATCATCTAGTAGTAGATCGGCAGGGTATAACAAGTTTGCAGTGTAATATTCAACAAGTCCTAGTACATGGAACTACTGAATCCAAGAGTGGAGAGGAGTCTAGGGTTCGTTACCGACCAAGGTTGTGAGGAGCAGTCGCAGTAGCGGAGGCCGGTGGCGCAGTAGAGGCGAACGACTCCATGTTCACCATGGTTACCGGTGGCCTGAGGAAGAGGAACGGGTGTCGGGGTCCTGCAGTGACGAGGAACGTCGGCGGTGGCGCTTGCCGTCGCTAGCTGCGTGCCCTCTCTAGATCAGGTTAGGGCTTGTCGGTGGGTAGTGGCGGCTCGCGGTGAACTTCGTACTGTGAGCCGCCGCCCCCACCTCTATTTATATGCGCAGTGTGATGGGGGGCCACCAGCCATAAATGGGTTGGGCGCCCCCGATCAGGGCGCGAGGTCAAGGTCCATTGGCCGTTGGGCCAAATGGTGAAGGAGATCAACCTAACACTGCCACCTCTTGCTCCGCTCCTGCGTCAGACAGTAGCGCCGCACATCACCCTACTAATGGGTTAGAATCCACCCTATATCCAATCCAATCTATAGTAAATTGCCTTCCTTTTTCAATCACCCCACTCCAAATTCTTATAGTTTCAACTCAACTCACTCCAATCCACAAACCAACTAAACTCATCGGTTTGTTAAAGAACCCATGGATTCTACATCAAAGCCGGACCATAGAAATAAAAGCTTACATTCATACCTTAAAAATTTTATCAAAATTAGCTAAAATTTTTTAATACATTTCAATATAATGATAATTTGTGTCAGTTAGCACATCAAGATTTGCACGTGGCCCCACATCAAAGCCGGACCCTAGAAATAAAAGCTCGCATTCACACCTTAAAATTATATCGAAATTAGCTGAAATTTTTAAATGCGTTTCTAAATGTCATGAAGATAATCTGTGCTAGTTAGCACACCAAGATTTACATATGGGCCCCACATCAAAGCCAGACCCTAGAAATAAAAGCTCGCGCCTTAAAATTTTATCGAAATTGATTGAAATTTTTAAATACGTTTCAAAATATCATGAAGATAATCTGTGTCAGTTAACACATCAAGATTTATACGTGGGCCCCACATCGAAGCCGGATCCTAAAAATAAAAGCTCGCATTCGCACCTTAAAAAAATCAAAATCTCAATCCAACCAACTCAGTTTTTCATTAAAACTAACTCAACTCAATCCACTAAGTAAATTAATCCATTCAAACCCATTAAAAAGGTACCCATATGAGAACCCAATCCATAAAATCCATTTGAACCCAACCCATTAGCAGGGTGAGCCGCACGCATCGGAAGAACCAACGTCGAAGGGCCTACATGTTCACGATAAGGACGTGCACATGACAGCAGAGCCCCATCGTAGGGGTCGAGGAGCATAGCATGCGTGGCGGTGCAGCCCTCACCTTAGCCCCACCATGCACTTCTTGGTTGGTCATAGCCTTGCGGTGCATGTGTCGCACTCCGCGTCACCAACGCCAAGGACACCTGGGGCAAACACTGCGCATGGGATGGCGCACGTGCGAATGGGCTTTTACGGAGTGAGTGGGCTGAAAGCAAGTAGGACAATTGGCCAGCGAATGGGCTGGACCAAAATTCTAATGGAGAGAAATTTTAATTTTTTATATTAAAGTATAGAAAAATTCTTTTCTACTCCTAGTGAGTAGCTACTCCCATCCAGAATTACATAGAGGCGAGCATTCAACCTGCGGACGCTCTAACGGGCCGATGACATCGTTTCCCACCGATACCATCGGTACGGGCCGCTCCTCATCCACACGGTTCTAGATGGATTAGCGGTTTGACCCGCTAATTAGCCCCGTACATATATAATACGTTACGATTGGATCTGATCTAACTCGTCATTTGCGGCGGGCTGCTACCTATTTGTATGGCTGGCGGCGAGCGGGGCCTAGATTCTCTCGACGACGATCATTCATGCGTCACCACAGATCAGATAGAGCTTAGAAGTGGCGGTTAGGCTTCCTCGCGAGATCAATCTTGGTGTGGCGAGCATCCATCGTTGGAGTTCAGGCATAGTATCTGGTCTAATCTTTCTTATTAGCTTGTTGTAGATTCATTTATTTATTCCGTCTCTTTGTAGCATGCAGATCGAGAGAATGTTGATCCATGCCTGATCCGATATATGCCCATGAATTTGGATCAAGATGGCATGCGATTGCTGCTTCCACCAACCGGAATTGTGTTGAGATGGAGGCCACATGCATGGATTTGGCATTACATTCAGCGTCGATGCCTTGACGTACGCATCCGAGATGTCCCGCAGCGTTGCTGCAACTCCGCCGGGCCAAACATGCTGTGCTCTCCTCGCTCGTCGCCTCCTCATCCAGCCATCTAGGTAGCCCCTACATCATCCACTTCATTCCCCATCGTCCATGCTGCTTGTTGCCGCATCCCTAATCAGACAAAGATCACAAGTGCAACTTGCTTCCCATCGGACCCAGCACTGAAGGCCGGCTAGCACATCGGTGGATTCAAAGATGCTTGTATTGCCTTTTCCTTCCTCTCACTCTACCTGAGATCTGATGCCCTTGCTTACGTTTATTTTGATAGTCCTGTTCTACTCGTGTGATTGCGTTTTAATTTGCATCTGTAATTTTTTTGGCAGTTGTTGGTGGTTCTCTCTGGACACTCGATCTGGTACTCAAAGAACATTTTGATCTGAATATGATGTTTTGATCTGGTTATAGCGATGACATTTGCGCATCTTCGCAGGCTTATTGCATCAAATACTCACATGTATATGCATGCATACTGTACTTACTAGCAGGAACCCCGCGCAGTTGCACGGGCTAGGGAACTATAACGTATATAAGTGTGGTCATGAAAACAGTAAAATACAGTGCATATATTAAAAAATTTCATAAACATGTACTATTGAGAAGATATGGAAGTTTTTTATCAATTACTTCAGCTACCATCTTATAAAGAACCATTGTCATGCTACATGGATCAGGATGTTTTGCTTGGACATTTTGGAAGTGAGCTTCGAATTGTTGGATGCTCAGTTTCAGATTATAATGCAGGTACACCAATTTCTGCAACCTGTCATAGCCTTAAAGATTTATTATTTTGTATGGAGGAAAGCAAATGCGCTCCAGTTTCTTTGACATCCACCTGATGATGTGCATTGTGAAATGTCTTACAATCCTTTTTAATTGATGACAATGCCCTGCATAAGAACATCACCAGTCAGCTGCAGTCAATTTAAAAAGTTAACTTGCAGGACATGATCACTATGTGGCAATTATTTTTATTTCAGAGATATTTGTTGCACATTGACAGGAGCAACAGCAGATAATACATGTGCTGGTTTTGCATTTAGTGCTGATCACCAAGCTTCTGGATCTCCAAATAACCCTGTCAGAGGTAGCAGCAGGCAGCATGTAACTATCAAAGGCTAAGACATTCATTAATTTTCCTTGTATATAAGTAGTGTTAAAAGTCTGTCGTCACATGAGGAAAAAAAGAGATCAGCAGATAACACCTCACATGAATAAAAAAGAGGCCAGCAGCAATGCAGCGAAGACAAAGAGCACATCATTGTTATTTCAAAAATGTTTTCTCTCTAATATTATACCATGTGCAAATAGCATCATTAGTAGGAATGAGTCAGCAGACATGAAACTTTAAAACTCTATGTACAAAGAAAAATCATACTCCGTAGGTGTGGAAATCATGTATACTGGATTACATGGTAGGATCTCAAATTCTATCAGCCAAATCACTGACCCCAAGAAACGTTGATACTAATATTTTCAGACATCTTGGAACCGCACAATGGTCTTAAATAAGTAGAGTAAATGTTGCATAATTGGATATTATTTGTTACTAGTTGAGTGCCCGTGCGTTGCTACGGATATACAAATATCTCATGATATATAAATAATCATCTATTTGCCATCAATCATCAATTGTGGCAGATTGAATATATCACCAATATTGTTTGTATTGAGTGAGTCATTCATATGCAACCAATCGATCATATATTTCATCAAGATCCATATTTTCCTTATTTGATGTCTCATGACCAATCTACTAATTGTGACACATCACATGCAAGAAACATATCAATAAAAAAACATCAATAGTAATACATATTATTATTCACCAACGTTTCTACTATACAACCATTGGTAATTTTGATATCACTAGTACAAAAATGATTTTAGGTGGCGGTACCCTTTTTATTAACCGTGGCGGTTAAAAAATCTAACCGCCACGTAAAATACCCGGGATTTATCGTGGCGGTTATTTTCTATTTACCGTGGACGTTTAAAATTAACCGCCACCATAAATCAATTTACCGTGGCGGTCAAACAATAACCGCACGGTAAATCAGCGTCCGCCACCGTAAATCAGGCCCAGCCCACTAATCCACAGAGCCCACTACTGTGCTAACGCGTATATAAGCAAATTAGGGTTTCGTTGTTGTAAACTTATCCAATCGTTCCTCATATGAGCGCCGCACAGCCGAGCGCTCTCCCTGCTCTCGACGCACCCGACCCTCTCCTTCTCTCCACGATGAGCGCGCTTCTCTCCGTCCTTCCCTCCCACGGCGGCAACCCACGGCGGCGCCCTCGCTCCCGGCGGCGGCCCACGGTGGCGCTTAGGCAGCTCGCGCGCGGCGCGCCCTCCACCCGGCGGAGCCCTCCACTCGGCAGCGCCCCACGACGGCGCATGGGCGGGAGGCCATGCAGCGCACTCCTCCTCGTAGCTAACGGTGGCGCTGTGGCAAGGCGGCACGTGCAGCGCACCCTTCGGTCCCGGCTGCGGTCCAATACGGCGCATGGGCAAGCGGCTTCCTCCGGCCGATTGACGGCGGTGGTGCCCTCTCCCCATCCGGATCTCGGCGGGTATGGCTCCTCCCCGGCGGGGCAACGCTGGATTCGCGGCGGCAACTCCAGCGAGCGCGGGTGGTGCCGGTGAGTGAGCAACGGCGGGCGCCGGCCCCGCATCCAGCGCGCCTCGCCGGGCGTGATCCGTGCGGCAGCAGGATCCACGGCGGCGCGCTCCGGCGGCGCGTGGCGGCTCCGGTGAGCAGCAGCGGCAGATGGCCCCCATCCAGGCGGCCCATTTGGGCTTTTTTTTTTTTTTTTTTGTTTTTTTCAAACGATTAACCGTGGCGGTCAAACTCAACCGCCACGGTTAATCATGATTAACCGTGACCTATGCTCGGTGGCGGTTGAGAAAACCGCCACGGTTAATTGTTTTTAACCGTCACCGTTAAATTTTGTGTACTAGTGTATGTTGGTGTTGCTCCTTTCTTTTTTATATGCTTCTTGATGTTTTTTATTTATTCCATCCCTTTAATTTTCTCTTGAGACATTGTTTGCCATCAAGCCTTATCTCTTTTCTCTTGTGTCGTCTAGCATTGTTTCCTGCAGTGTTACAATAAATTGAATTGAATAAAGTAAGTGTCCGTTTCTTTTGGCTACCTCCATTAGTAGTGTTATTACTCTAATCACCCAACGGTGTAGGAGAGCCACTATTTTTCATTGAATTGACTCACAATTACCTGTAGTGCGTGTACCCTTTTGTAGATGAGATTATCTAGGAGTATATGCCTGTACAAGAAGGTATAGATAAAGATAAAGTTAAAAACATAGTCTACCACCTCCAGGCTTATGTAAACTAAAAAAAACAACTCCTATAAAGCTAACAGAATAGGTCCTGTTAATAGAAGAGAAGCCAATTGACCAAATTCATAATTGAGGCTGCAATGGAGGCAAACCAGTGAAGCTAAAGAAATAGCTCTGCAAGGCCCCTAGCTCCAACATGTTGTACATGGAATCAGTGCAGCTATGTTGACAACACCCAGCTGGTGATATGACTGACCTTCAAGCAAACAAACCCTCTGCTAACGCATACAACATACGCTTAGGCTAAACATATCTGAACTTATCTGGTCTAGGAATTCAACACATATGGGATGCAAGAATTCAAGATACAACCTATTTTCGCTTTAGTAAGGTACCACATAGGGAGCAGGGAAATATGATCATATGAGACAAACCAAACTACCAAAGTATATATATTACTGATAATATTCCACTGATGCATGAATGGTACCGCAGCAGAACTCCCTTCCATGAGTGGTATTAATAATGATATACGTGAACTTGAAACAGTCTCTGTCGATGCTGTAGCTCCTTACTGTTGATGTCCAATTTGAATGATCTACAGCACGGCAGAGGGAGGCACCTTGCCTGGCATAAAGGCAAAGAGTCTAATAAGTGGCACAGAGTAAAGGAATGTAGAGACAGTGAACCATGAATGAACCTATTTAGTATTCTGTAAATTAAAAAAGCTATATTCACCAAATCCTGGGATTAAAATCATGAACGAACCTATTTAGTATTCTGTAAATTAAAAAAGTATTCACCAAATCTCGGGATTAAACAATCTTCAGTTCTTCAGATAAAAATAACTAAGCTTTAGGTGAGAAACAGGAAGCCACCATCACAAACAGTTCCACTCAACTTATGAAATCATTATTTAAATCTCAAACTGAAGTGTTGCCCAAGAAGAGGACAAAATTTGCCAAGAAATTATGGCACCACGTGGATACAAGCTCATTTTAGTGCCAGCTACATTATTTATTGAAAATAAATTCTAGCTAAAATTTACCTAGATAAAAAGGTCCGCCAAACAAGACAAAAAAAAATTTCTCATGTCCCCTTAATAATTCAGTACTTGTTCCCTGAATGGAATGCAAAAATAAAGTGTCTAAAACAAAAGCTCATTGGCAGGTTTCTCTACCAAACAGTGGATCCTCTATTACTCCATTGATGCAAACACAAGGCACAAGCTAAATATTCCTAAAACTATCAAATTTGGTCAGACAAGCATATGCTTTCTGTTGGAATATATAATCATGTATGATCATTCCATAAGTTCTTCTAGGCGTCTGTCAAATTTTCTGAAGGAGAAGGTAGCAGCATAATGAATGCTGACAATTTCACCCATATACAGCCAGGAGGACACTTCTAACTTCCAACTTTTGGCTGGAAACTGTGACCTGAAGTTCAAGCATCCGTGTCATAACATTTTTCGTATTTATTTGTTCTAATTTCTTGCAGCCTACTTGTTTGTGCAGTATGCAGTTGCACCAGACATAAGAATAGTAAAATGTAGCTTTGAACAACTGCAGCAGCAGCTACAAAAATCAGAAGCGTCAAGCGAGTGCACCATTTTTTATATTTGAGTGATATAATAGTATCCCTTTTCACGGTATGCCAATGCCACATTCTAGCCCATGCACATGCAATGTTTATGTATATTTGTTTAAATAATTATGTATCAATGGCATATGACCTCAAAAAAGTAATTGTTTCAGAGCGTAATAATTGAGCTAAGCCTATACTTGTGGGGCTGAAAAATGTCACTGCAATAAGATTATACAAGGACAAATCATAATGCAAATCAAACTAAAAGGAGATTTTATTTTGGTTGTGAATCATAAAACTTCTAAAAACTTTGTCAAAAACCTGCTTGGATCAGTTGTAAAACAAATAGGAGTATTAGGCATTACACCTTGAGAAATAAGCATTACATTTGCCCAAACTAAAAATACAGGAAAAAGTCAGGCTTGATCTCACTCTCATCATCCGTTGCTTGCCGTGCAATATCTGAAGTCCTCACTGTATCATGGTAAGAACTCTCTAGGTCTCTTGGAATCCAACTATATTTAGGAACTTATTATTTGCCTATATTGCCATCATAAACGAAGTGAGACGCAAAACAACGATGTTCACTCAGCAAAACAAGCATAAATGTCAGATTAGGGAGCAATACTGTCGTCACAAGTTTTGAGCAGTGGGTGTGAGATTTCCAGCCAAGGTCCGTCAGGTAACTACACTACACAAGGATGGATTTCCGATGGTCTTCATCCAAGTGCAGGATTCAGGACAAAAAATCCAAAATCTAAGAGGTCGAAAGCGCTTACTTTCTACTGAGGCTGTGATCTGAGGCATCGTATCGAACAGCCACAGGGCACTGGATGGCAACACAGAGTCACACGCACGCCATCACGGGCCATCACGCACGCACGCACGCACGCACCGCGCGCGCCTGGGCGGCGAGGCGAAGCAGATAGCTGCCGGGCGGGCGCCAGATACCTGCCGCGGTGCGCCGACGAAGCGAGCAGGCGAGCCCCTGCGTGTCACCGCAGGCGCTGCGAAGGGACGGGAGGACCGGGGAGGAGGAGGAGAGAGGGATTGCTGTTACCTGCGCTTGCGCTGGGCGGGCCTCGCCCAAGCGCCCGCGGTTGCTCTGGGCGATGCAGAATGACGTTGCTCCTCCCTCCTCGGCGAGGGTGCGACGGGCGAGGTAGGATAACGGCGGCGCGCGAGGAGGCGATGGCGGCGGGCAGATCGTGGCCAGAGCTAGGCGTCGTGGTGCGTGGGCGCCGGTTTTGCGGGCCATGCGCAAAGAGAGAGGGGCGATCGAGGGGAGCGAGGCGGGGGGCTTCACATTCGCACGGGTGATTAGGAGCGGGGCGGGGCGATTAGCGACACTAAGACGATATCATTTGGTTCTTTTTAGTAGTATAGGATAACTGAACCTCTCGGATTTTTTTTTCATGACTGCACAAAGTTGAATTCAGTAACTGAATCTCAGTTTAGTTGTTCATAGCACAGGTTGATCGGTACTGTATAGAGCATGGAACTAAATTTACCTAGAAAACATAGCATCCGCCCTGTGCAATAATTGTGCATCGGTATTTTACACTACCTTGGAGAGAGCCTGCACAATTCATGCCATGTTTTAATGTGTTTGGATGTTGACCTTTTTTTTGGTAACTTGTAGCAGTAACCTCTAACCTCTGGCCCTGTTTTTTGACTCTAGCACAACTCAGCTCGAAACATTTGGAGAAAAATTTAGGCTCAAAACAAATGTTAATATGACTGCCTTACTCTACACATAACATGGGTAGCAGTTTTTTTCAGGCTTGATGATACTCTAGAGTGTGTTACTATGGTATTGCCTAAACATTGTGAACATGGAATCAACCATCGTTGCAATCAAAACCTGTGACTTTAATAGAACATAAAGGTTAGCGTAGATCAACAATGTATCATTTTATACCCTATGAGATGAGCCTTTTCACTGGGAACAGAGGTTATGGAGTTGTGGTGGCACGTACAGTGGAAGTTTTGGTGATATTGTACAAAAAAGATTCTATTTAATAAGCATAAGCAGGCACTTGTTTCGTATGATGCTCTCCATTTAACTCAAGCTCTCGCTGGCTCGCTGCACCCTTTTCCTATTAACAAAGGCAGTTGCTTCAGGATTTGAACTGGCAAAAGAAACGCTGGATTCACGTTTAACCTGAAAGCTGTACTTTATTGATACAACAAAACGCTGATATATTGATTCAGAGCTAGATTTTTCTTAAAAAGAGTACGAAAATCAGATTGACACCAAGTTGAAACAAAATTCGGGAAATCAACTCAGGAGTGTTAGTCATACTCGTCTTGTTCAATCGGCATAAGCATAAGAGATGGTAGGCAAGGATAAAAAACTTCTGACGGTAGCCTTTTGTTTTCCTTTTGGCATTCTATCGACCATCTGAAAGGCACAGCACGCAAGGGCAAAGGAAATAGTGGAAGGGCTTACCGTGACAGATCACACATGTCCCTCTGCTCGTAGAGCTCCATAGGCATCACAGCAGGGGAGGTTGCTGCCCTCACGGAGCTCGTCGCGGATGGTGGTGGCGCCCTCGGAGGAACCTCCAAGATCCAGTGGTGGCGCAGGACCTGCGGCGGTGCAGGTCCATGGTGGTGCGCGTGGTTGCGGCACGGTGGACCATGGGCCGCGCGGATGGCCGGCACGGCGGAGACCGAGCCGCACGGATGGACAGCACAGCAGCGAGGGTCCACGGCGTTTCACACTGCACGTGGGACGCGCCGTTGGCGGACGCAGTCGCGCGAGGCGGATTCCGCAAGGGTGCTGGAGGCTCGCCGTCGATGGAGACTAGGAAGGGGCAGGCGACTGAGCGGAGGCGATTTAGGACGGGGAGAGGCGGAGGGGACGGTAGAGGAGGGAGATAGGGAGAAGCGGATGGAGTCGCGGCTTCCTCGGGCGCCGTGGTCGCCGGCTTTTGCAGCGGTGGAGGTAGCAGGGTGTGACGGCGCCGGGGCCTGCCGCCTACGTCTCCGAAGCCAAAATGTTCTGGAAGTTTTGTGGCCGTGGTCAGCTGAGGACCGTCGATGGCAAATCGCAAGGCCAGGAAAAGCAGACGACGTGGCTCGACGTGCAAACAGATAAGGTAATATAGGAATAAGGAGAATGGTAGATTAATGCATAAGTCTATCTTGAAAAAAAAGAAGCAATATTGTAAGTGTATATATATTTTTATCTGAACAATAAAAAGTTTTTATATACATCATGTATTATCTTTTATGAAATGAGTATATTATATTGTTGATGCGGGACTAAGACGGTTCCCTACCAACATGACTACCGTTCAGGCGGACCCACAAGACAGAGGCAAGAGGACCGATTCCAAGCAGAAGACATCATATCCTAGTTAGACGAATAGAAAGTAACTTCTGTAATAGGAACAAAACTCTCTACTAAGTCCGACTAGATTAAACCAAAGCTCTCCGTCTCTTTTCTCTCATAAAAAGAGGTCAGAGCACCCTCATTGTAACAAGCGACAACAACACACAATCTTACATCAATCCAACGCAAAAGGCCAAGGCCGACCGAGTAGAGCTTTTACTCGACGACGAGGGTTCGAATCGATAAACCGAGTGTCTCTTGGCGTAATCGCCGAAGTTCTAGTATTCGCCGAGATCCGAATCAATCGCTACGAGAACCCCGTGGCGGGCTATCGGTGGCTAAATACCGACAAATGGGCGCCTCAGTAGGGGCTTTCGGCGAAATCAATGTCAAGAGCTCACGGACCTACACACGATGTTTTTCCGAGAGGATCATCCTTCATCTTCGGAAGCCGGATCCGCGGCGGATTATCACGGAGCTCTCCACGGCCGACTTCTTCCCGGAACCGAGCCGAGATATCTCGAAATTTTTTCAAAACTCAAGCCGATGGGAGAAGAAACTTCAGAACCAAGCACACAAAGAGCGCCGAAGTTCTTTCTACTTCGGCCTCAAAGAATACCAGCGGACGTATCATAACTTCATCCAGAGCACGATGGAATCTAATGGCATAACCTTAGGACAAGATAAGTACTCAGTTCCCCTCCCTTTTCAATTCGGAAGATCACTAAATGAGGAAGAATCTGACTACTCGCTCGATATACGCAAAGAAGTATGCAAGATCAGGCAACCCCTGGTACCGCCAGTCCAACCCGACTACCGGTCTTCGGAAGAATCAGAAGCCGATATCCCGCCAAACTCCAAAACTAGAGATGGAGAAATAGAGAGCCAAAAGGCAGTAAGGGAAAGAAGAAACAAGAAGAGGGGAAGGAAGACAGAATACGAAGAAGAGTTAGCCGAGTATAATGAAAAAAGAGCCGAAAAAGAAGCCGAGAAAAGGCGAGCCACAGCCAGGGCTAGACTTGACCCGATTGACAAGATTCAAGAATTGATCAACGAAATTGACGCTATACAACGTCCGAGTGAAGAATAAGCCAGACTCAGGAACCTACTCAGAACAACCGCACAAAGGATACAAGACGACCGAGTACCTCCTCGTCGTATACCTTCCGAACAGACAAGCCAAAGAAGTCGGAGAGTTTCCGCATTCGAAAGATTATCTGTCCCAGATCAAAACAGAAGAACACAACCGCATCACGATTGGGCTGAGAGAACAGGAGAAAATCACGATAGATTACCAACCCCTCTTCGAAGCCCTCCTAGATCTATTACAAGATATAATAGCCAGGTAGATTCCGACTACAAACTAGAAAAAGTACCCGACAGATTCCTCTGCTTTGCGGGAAGGCTACTCACGGTCAGACTATCTCACAAATTTAAACCGTCAAACCACTCGAAATACGACGGCAAGACAGAACCAATGCAATGGCTTAGAATCTACTCCTAATCAATAGAATTAGCCGGGAGATGACGACATCAAAGCATTATTCTTTCCAATGGCACTCGACCAACTCTACCACTACAATGGTTCGACAAGTTACGCCAGGCTCAATCAAAACATGGGGGATCTTCGAAAAGTCTTCTCGCGAAAATTTCGTAGGAATACTCATACACCCAATAACACAAGCCGAGTTGAAAGGTTTAAAATAAAATCAAGGAGAAAGCCTCAGGAATTTCTATAGAAGATTTAGAGAACTGAGGGCACAAGTACATGATATTACCGAAAGGGAAGTAATTGAAGCATTCTCATATGGCCCGAGAGTAAGATGGATGTTCCACGATTTTTGCAAAGAAAACCCATGAACAAACGAAGAGTTCAAGAGAACAGTCAAAAAGATGATTACGGCAGAAGAAAAGACACGGGAGAGATTCCCAGATAACAGAAATAACCAAGATAGAAGAAACAACTCAGATAGAAGAAACAAATCGGAGAGACAAGACAACTCAAGAAGGTGGAACAACTCGGACAAATGCACAAGAATACCACAATCGAAGAGATATTCGGATAATACAATAGCCGCTACCCAAAGAAAGAAATTCTACCCAAATTTAAAATTTGAAGAACTCGAGAAGATGAAGTGCATCTATCATCCAACAGAATTCACCCAAGGGGTGAATGTCGAATATTCCAAGAAAAATATATGAAGATACACGCAGAAAAAAGAAGAAAACAGAGAAAAGAAAGAAGAAGATAACAATCCAGCAGACAACGGGTTTCAAAACCCAAGAGCAACAGTAGCAGTAATATTCTCAGGAGTCCCAGAGTCTAGAAGCAAGTAAGAAGACAACTAGTATGGAGAACAATCATGGCAGCAGAACCAGCCGTGCCATGATACTTAAACTAGTCTCAATATCCAATCCAATTTTCATGAGAGGATCAATGGACAAGCGTCGAAAACGCAGGGCTATACCCACTAGTACTCGGACCAACGATCGCAGCTATAACAGTAACCAAAGTACTCATCGATGGAGGAGCAAGGCTCAACATCATTTTTGCAGATACCCTAAGGAAGATGGGGCCAGAATTTTTAAAAATGATTACACCAACAAGAGTACCTTTCTACGGAATAGTATCCGAGAGGCCAGCAATGCTCCTCGGGCAAATAACTCTACCAGTGATATTTGGAACTCCTACAAATTATCGCACAGAACTCATCAAATTTGAAGTTGCAGATTTTAAATCATCTTATCATGCAATATTAGGAAGACCAGCGTTGGCAAAATTTTTGGCTATTCCACATTACTCTTACTTACTACTCAAGATGCCAGGATCACATGGAGTACTCTCTCTCAAAGGAGACCTAAAACGCACCTACGAAAAGCGATGTGCAAGCCATACAGATATCTTCAAAAGTACAAGGAGAAATCAACTCGGCAACAACTCAAGTAAGAATAGAAGAATTGGAAATTCCCGCCAAAAATAAGTCACCCTCACCACAAATTAAGGAGAAGGAATCAAAAAGATTGATCTAGGGACTGGCGACCCATCCAAAATCGCCACTATCGCTGCTCATCTACCTATCAAATAGGAACTCGCGCTCACCAACTTCTTACGGGACAACAAAGACATATTTGCTTGGAAACCAAATGATATGCCGAGTCCCAAGGGAGTTGGCCGAGCACAAAATAGAAGTCAACAGAGGAGCAAGACCAATCAAACAGATTACGGAGTTTTTCACCCGACAAGAAAGAAGCAACAAAAAAAGAAATAGCCAAATTATTGGCAAAAGGCGGCTCATAAGAGAGATTTTACATCTAGATTGGGTAGCCAACCCGGTCCCGTACACAAAAAAGAACACGATGAATGGCGTATGTGGTCGACTACACCGACCTCAACAATCATTGTCCAAAAGACCCGCTTCAGATTACCAAGGATTGATCAAATAGTAGATTCTACAAATAGAGCAGCCCTTGTTATCTTTTCTAGATTGCTACTCAAAGTTATCACCAAATTACACTAAAAGAAGAAGACCAAAGCAAGACTTCTTTCATCACCCCGTTCGGAGCATATTGTTACAAGACAATGTCCTTCGGACTAAAAAATACAGGAGCAACCTATCAAAGGGCAATCTAGACTTGTTTAGGAGACCAAATCAGAAAAAATGTGGAAGCATATGTGGATGACTGTCAAAACAAAGAATCCGACTCGCTAATAGAAGATCTACAACAAACTTTTGACAATCTCAAAAGATGAAAGTGGAAACTCAACCCAAACAAGTGCGTATTTGGCGTATCATCAGTCAACTACTCGATTTCTAATCACGAGAGGAATCGAAGCAAGCACAAAACAAATCAAGGCAATAACTGATATGGTCCCACCTGTAGACATAAAAGATCTACAAAAATTAACAGGTTGCATGGCCACTCTCAACAGATTTATTTTAAGACTCGGAGAAAAAGGCTTACCCTTCTTTAAACTACTAAAGAAGACAGACAAATTCACCTGAAATGAGGAAGCACAAGAAGCCTTCGATAAACTAAAAGCATACATCAGCACATCCCCAAATTAGTGCCACCCAAGAAAGGAGAAGATCTCATGCTTTACATCACGGCGACTATTTCAAAGAGTAAGCACCGCCATTGTAGTCGAAAAAAGAAGAACAGGGACACGCCTATAAAGTCCAAAGGCCAGTCTACTACATCAGCGAAGTACTTACAGAATCAAAAGTCAGATATCCTCACGTACAAAAACTACTCTACGCAATCCTGATAACGTCAAGGAAGCTTAGGCACTACTTTGAAGTACACAAAATCATCGTCGTAACAGATTTCCCGCTCAGCGATATCTTAAGAAATCGAGACTTAACAGAAGAATCTCAAAATAGGCAAGAGAACTCGGAGCACTCAAAATAGAATTCACACCAAGAAAGGCAATCAAATCTCGTGCACCGACCGACTTCATCACGGAATGGACTGAGATACAACAACCCACCTGCACGCCATCCTAGACCATTGGAAAATGTACTTCGATAGATCTTTGAAACTAGGAGGGCAGGAGCCGGAGTACTACTCATTGCACCAGATGGAAAACAACTCAAATATGTTTTACAAATTTTATGGCAAGCCACTAACAATGAAGCATAGTATGAAGTTCTCATTCATGGACTACAAGTCACAACATCGCTAGGAATCAAAAGACTACTCGCCTATGGAGACTCAAATGTAGTTGTCAATCAAGTAAATAAAGACCGAATTGTACCAAAAAATATGGATGTTTACCGTGCGTAAATACGGAAACTCAAGAAAAATTTCCAAGGTTTAGAAATTCATCATATACTACAAGACTCAAATATCGCAGCGGATGTACTAGCGAAACTTGGCTCGCACAGAGCAAAAGTGCCAGCTGGGGTCTTTGTCAAAGAGCTAACCAAGCCTTCAATCAAAAGGACCAAATGAGGTAACACCTGAAAACAAGTTAGATCAAGAGCAAATCTTGACAATCAACTCAGACAACACAACTTGGATGCAAGTATTCATAGATTACATCAAAGAAAAGAAACCGCTAGACAATAAAATAGAAGCAACTCGGGTTATCAGAAGAAGCAAAAACTACGCCCTGGTAGGAAATAATCTCTACAAGAGAGCAAAGCATCATCAGGAGTACTATTAAAATGTGTTCCAACATCGGAAGGAAAGGAAATATTACTAGAAATGCACTCGGGATGCTTTGGAAAATCACGCCGTCTTCAAGAACACTAGTCGGAAAGACATTCCGATCAGGATTCTATTGGCCAACAAACTAAAGGACGCCAAGAATTGGTCAAACACCGCAAAAACTGCCAGATGTTCGCAAGACAAGCACATATTCTAGGTCATAATCTGATTTGCATTCCACCTGCATGGCCATTTTCATGCTGGGGGCTTGACCAAGTAGGACCACTCAAGAAATCTAAAGGGGGATTCGAATATATCTTCGTGGCCATTGATAAATTTACCAAATGGATAGAATACAAACCTTTGGTGAAATATAGTTTGGCCAAAGCACAAGAATTCATTTAAGAAATCATACACAGATTTGGAATGCCAAACAGGATAATCACAGATCTAGGATCACCTTTCACAGCCAATGAATTCAAGAGCTGGGCACAAGACTTAAGCATCAGTCGCTCATCCACAAGCAAATGGACAAGTCGAGAGGGCCAACGGCCTCATACTAGCCAGTTTAAAACCAAGATTATATGAAGATCTAAAAGATTATGGATCAAAATGGATAGACGAGCTACCAAAAGTAGTCTGGGGACTAAGAACTCAAATAAGCAGAGCTACCGGCTACTCACCTTTCTTTCTGGTCTACGGGTCAGAAGCCGTACTACCAGCAGATTTAATCTGGATATCTCCAAAGATTGAACAATACAATGAAGGAGAGGCAGAAGAAACAAGAAGACTAGAAATTGACAAATGAAGAAGTCGAAATCAATGCAACATTACAATCGGAAGATACATGCAAGGATTAAGAAGACATTATGATAAAAGTATACAGCCGAGAAGCCTACAAGCTGGAGACCTAGTCCTTCAAAGAATCCAGAAACTAGATAGAAGGCATAGACTACTCAGTCTTTAGGAGGGACCTTTCATAATAGTAAAAGTAACGGGACCGGTTCTTACGAGCTAATGATCAAGACGGAGCGCCAAGAAAGAACTCATGTCACATATCCCAGCCTACGACGATTCTTTGCATAAATTTAAGGACAATGTACCAACTAAAAGCCATCGTCCGACTACTTTTAAGAAAAAGAACTCCTGGACAAAGGCTCGGGGGCTACAGGGTATACACCCTCAACTTTTTTCTGAATTTTTCAAGACCCTCCAGCTACTTATAAATAAATAGAAAGAGTCTCGGGGGCTACACTCAATGAGTGCACCTACAGTGCACAACGAAAAAGAAGAAAGGCTTCAAGAAAGACCACTTCAAAGCATCACTCATGAAACAAGTCGCCTCCCCGAGTTCTACTTCAAAATGCTCGGGGCTTGTCGATGTGGAACCAAGACGGTTCCCTACCAACATGACTACCGCTCAGGCGGACCCACAAGACAGAGGCAAGAGGACCGATTCCAAGCGTAAGACGCCCCGTCCCTAGTTAGACGAATAGAAAGTAACTTCTGTAATAGGAACAGAACTCTCTCTACTAAGTCCGACTAGGATTAGAACCAAAGCTCTGTCTCTTTTCTCTCATAAAAAGAGGCCAGAGCACCCTCATTGTAACAAGCGACAACAACACACAATCATACATCAATCCAACGCAAAAGGCTAAGGCCGACTGGAGTAGAGCTTTTACTCGACGACGAGAGCTCGAACCAGGATAAACCGAGTGTCTCTTACGTAACCACCGAGTTCTAGTATTCGCCAAGATCCGAATTAACTGCTACGGGAACCCCGTGGCAGGCTATCGGTGGCTAAACACCGACATATATTGTGGACACTATGCACGTAATAAAAATTTATATATAAATCTCTGTCAAAAATATGTACAGATACTCCCTTATTCCAAATGTATGTAAGCATACTCTCTTTATTTTAAAGAAATACTTGTATAGTATGTACGCATACCCTTGTTGAAAAATGGTATATACACATAATACTCCTTTGTCAAAAAATGTATATACACATACTCCTTTAATTTTTCAAAAAGTATCTCCACCTACGCCCTCCCTTTTCAAAATAGAATTACGGTATTTTATTCTTAAAATATATAGTATGTGTGTATCTCTTAAAAAATTAGCATGTATATACACATTCAGTTAGTCAATGTGCACGTTCAGATCTAAGCATCACTGTATTATTTTTTCGGGAGATGAGATCAAAGTGTCACATAATATTTTTCAGATCTGTTTTGATACCCATTTTGAGATTAAAAGTGTCACTTGATAGTTCTTTTCAGTATTATTAAATGAATGGATACTTTTTAAATTATAGTAGTATCAATTCATACGTATATGTTTGCACAAAGTATGCGTACATACTCCCACGCAGTATGCATACATATCCTCCCACGAAGTATGCGTACATCCCAGGGGCGAAGCCAGGACAAAATGTTGCCGGGTCGATCCAAATATAACGAGGTGTTTGGTTGGGTGTTTTTGAACCTGGAACAGACCACATTGCTCATGTTTAGTTTGGCCGGTCCGACATTGATAACCAACGTCGAAACTTGATATGTAATAGCTTAAGGCCGATACCACTCATCCATTGCAGTTATCCAATCACCTTAGGCAGAGCTACAAGCGCGATGCCAACCAAATAAACTTCGCGTTTCTCGTAAATTGTAACCCGTAGCGCCGCATCCTAATTACATCATGGTTACAATATTAGGGCTCAACCAAATGACACCATAGTAGTAATAACTTCTGGCTTGTAATAACAATAATATGGATAACATAAGTAACCAAATACTATGATAAAATGTTATAAATAATATTATAAAAGCTCACACATTATCAATATTATTTGCTTCTATTAAAATAGAAAAAAAATAATTGTTTACGTATTCATCAATGGGAGATCAGAATTTAAAAAATCACCCAAAAATTACGTACTTCTAAAACAGAAGAAGCAACAAATTAAATTGGGGCGAGTCACGGAGAGGAATAGTCGATTAATGCAAAAGCTAGTAGTGCTGGTGTTGTACGTCCATGACGTGGGCTGTTGTCTACTGGGCCAAGGGATTGCATACTGCCCCGTAGTTTCGTTGCAAGGTTGGCTGGCTGGGTCCGACCGTGTTGGGCTGCTGAGCGATAGTCTTTTATGTCACCGGGGTCAAATCTTTTTTTCACCGGGGTCTTGGCTGGTGGAAAATCGTAGGGTACCTGAAGCGGCCGTCGAGTCATCGGGGTCGGCTGACCCTGACGACATAACGCTGCCCATCAGCAGGCCGCACCTCCAGTGGTCGGACAGTGGGCCACCCCGGGGTATTACAACCCCATGACCAGCCTCCCTAACTGGGATCCGACCGAGCTCGCCGCCGCCTTCAGCACGACCTCGCTGACCCCTCCGTCGAACAACGAATGGTACTTCGACTCAGGTGCTACTTCGCACATGACATCTCATTCTTCGTCCCTTTCACATATTTTTCCACCGCGGTACCCTCACCCATCATCTATTATTGTCGGCAGTGGTTCCTTTATTCCTGTCATTGCCACTGGTTCTACAGAGTTATCACCTTCCTTACATCTTAATAATGTTCTTGTGTCGCCACAAATTATTAAGAATCTTATCTCTGTTCGCCGGTTTACTACCGATAATAATTGCTCGTTGAGTTTGACCCCCGCTGGTTGTTCTCGTGAAGGTTCTCCCTGCCTCGGAAAGAGATCGTCCGGGTGTAATAGCTCCGGGCCGCTATACCCTCTCCGCCTTCCACCAAAGACACTCCTTTGTCGCCGAGCTCCTCTCCATTGTGGCATCGGCGGCCCGGCATCCCGGTCATGAGGCCTTGTCGAGTTAGCGTCCAAAGTCCCCTGTTCCTATTCAGGATTGTTCGATTTGTGTCATGCTTGTCGGGCTAGGGCGTCATGTTCGATTGCCTTTTCATGTGTCCACCTCTCGTGCGCCTAGCAAGTTTGATCTAGTTCATTGTGATTTATGGACATCTCCGGTTGTTAGCATTTCTGGTTATAAATATTATTTGGTCATACTTGATGATTGCACTCATTATCTATGGACTTTCCCATTACGCCTCAAATCGACACTTTCAAAGACGCTTACCAACTTCCTCGCCCACGCCTCCACCCAATTTGGTGCTCGCGTCAAGGCTGTCCAATGCGACAACGGGCGGGAATTCGATAACTCCAGCACCCGCCAGTTCTTCCTCACTCAGGGCATTCACCTCCGCATGTCCTGCCCCTACACTTCATCCCAAAACGGTAAAGCTGAATGCATTATCTGCTCCATAAATAATGTCGTTCGCTCTCTCCTGTTTCAGGCGTCCATGCCTCCCTCATACTGGGTGGAGGCACTCTCCACAGCGACTGTTCTCCTTAACATCTTGCCAACCAAGACTCACGCATTCTCCACCCCTCATCTTGCCCTCTTCGGCAAGCCACCCACCTACAATCATCTTCGCGTCTTCGGTTGCAAATGCTATCCCAACATGTCCGCCACTGCTCCTCATAAACTTGCTCCTAGGTCTGTCCTCTGTGTCTTCCTAGGCTATTCCGCTCACCACAAAAGGGTACCGCTGCCTTGACCTATCCTCCAATAGAGTCATTATCTCTCGGCACGTCATCTTCGATGAAACGGCCTTCCCTTTCGCTGAGCGCCATGGTCCTAGTACTCGAGCAGATCTCGAGTTCCTCGATGACGATACTACTGACACTATGCTCGCTCCTGTTGGATCGCTGCATAAGTTTTTGCCTGCAGGACCTCTTCCCAGCACCCCTGCCGGTCCCTCTGTGGCTGTGCCTGGGGTGCCCCTGGAGTCTACAGAGGACGAGGCTCCTCTCCCGACGCCCGCGCTCTACGTCCCTCCTGCGCTACGGGCTTCCGGGTCTCCTACCGCACCACGCGCGGCCACGAGGGCTCCCACGACCGCGCCCGCTTTGCGCCACGGAGCTGACTGCGGGTCACGGGCTGTATGCGTCCTGCCCGCGCTCCCGCCGGCTCGACGTCCCCCGCGGGCTCCCTAGAGCCTGCTCGAGGCGCCACGGGCCTCCACCGGCTTCCCACCTCTACGGCCGGCCCGTGACATCGTGTTCACGTATTCACGTCGACCACGACCACCACCGGCTGCTCCTACTACACCGGCCGCCCCAGCTGCTGCCTCTGCTGCACCGGCCCCGGCCGCCCCTGCTGCTCCTACATCAGCAACCGCCCCCTTGCCCAAGGGCGCGGTTGCTGTTCCTCCGGTGGCCAACCAACACTCCATGGGTACACGCACCAAAAGCGGGTACCGGATGCCATCGATCTACCATGCTGCTGCTCTCTCTCCAGTGCCGAAGACATTCCGCAGCGCTCTTGCCGACCCGAATTGGCGAGCAGCTACGGAAGAAGAACACAGTGCTCTTCTGCAGAACCACACCTGGGATCTCGTGCCTCGCCCGCCTCGGGCCAATGTTGTCACCGGGAAGTGGATCTTCAAGCACAAGCTTTAGTCTGATGGCTCCCTTGAGTGGTACAAGGCGCGCTGGGTTCTTCGTGGCTTTACCCAGCGCCCTGGTGTTGACTTCGATGAGACCTTCAGTCCTGTGGTGAAGCCTGCTACTGTTCACACGGTGCTCTCCTTGGCGCTCTCTCGCAACTGGCCCATTCACCAACTGGACGTGAAGAACGCTTTCCTTCATGGCAATCTGACGGAGACGGTGTATTATCAGCAGCCGTCCAGGTTTGAAGATCCAGCTCACCCTGACTTTCTCTGCCTCCTGAAGAAGTCACTCTATGGCCTGAAGCAGGCCCCTCGTGCTTGGTACAGCAGGATGGCCACCTACTTGCTGTCCATTGGGTTTGTTGAGGCAAAGTCAGACACTTCACTCTTCGTCTTCAGGCGTGGTTCTGACACTGCCTATCTGTTACTTTATGTTGATGACATAGTCCTCACAGCTTCCTCGCCTGCTCTTCTTCGGTGGATTATCTCAGCTCTGCAGCGAGAGTTCGCCATGAAAGACCTTGGCGAGCTGCACCACTTCCTCGGCATGCATGTTCAGCGACGTGGTGATGGACTCCTGCTCTCACAGCGACAGTATATGCTCGATATTCTTGACCGTGCTGGGATGGCTGAGTGCAAGCCCTGCTCCACTCCAGTTGACACCAATCCGAAGGTTCTGCAAATGTGGGGGGCACTGTGGATCGACGCTACTGATTTTCGCGATGGCTGGAGCTCTTCAAGACGACGTTCACTGCGTCCTCGACATTGCATATGCAGTTCAGCAGGTCTGCCTTCACATGCACGACCCTCGAGAGCCTCATCTTGCTGCTCTGAAGCGGATTCTTCGCTATGTTCGGGGCACGCTACACCTTGGTCTACTGCTGCGACCATCGACTTCTACAGATCTTGTCATCTACACCGACGCTGACTGGGCAGGGTGTCCGGATACTCGCAAGTCTACCTCGGGCTACGCAGTGTTCCTTGGAGATAATCTTGTCTCGTGGTCTTCCAAACGCCAGAATACAGTGTCAAGATCAAGTGCAGATGCCGAGTATCGAGCTGTGGCTAATGGCGTAGCAAAAGCGACCTGGCTACGACAGCTGCTTCTAGAGCTGCATGCTCCTCTCCGGCGCGCCACACTGGTGTATTGCGACAACATCAGTGCTGTCTACATGACCTCCAATACAGTGCAGCATCAGCGTACAAAGCACATTGAGATTGATCTTCATTTCGTCCGAGAGCGTGTTGCCATTGGTGATCTTCGTGTTCTGCATGTTCCCACGTCTTCACAGTATGCGGATATCTTCACCAAAGGGCTGCCCACTTCTGTCTTTACGGAGTTTAGGTCTAGTCTAAACGTGCAAAGTGGCTGACGTTTTGACTGCGGGGGTGTGTTAGAATAGGCGCAGCCCTATTGGGCCTAGAGCCCAGCCCATGCGGCTGGCTTAGATAGATGGATGGTGAAGATTAGGCAAGGATCACCGTTGATTGGGTGCTTTCTATAAACCCTAATTATCCTTGCCTATATATTGTACTTTGTACCCTAATCATCATCAATTAATCTAGAGGCACAATTGCTTTCAAAACTGACTCACTGAAAGATCCTGGAGCTAACTGCACTATGCCCAAGAGCTGAAAAATTGAAGCCCAAACTTGGCCATCAAACACATAGCCAACCAAATGGTGACTGATTGTTTCCTCAGCCTGATCACATAAGGGGCAGACTTCCAGGTGAAACAGATCCTGTTTTGCTAGGTGGTCGGCAGTCCAACACTGGTTTTGAACCATCAACCAAATGAAGAATTTGCAACGCAGGGGCCCAACTCTTCCAAATTCTTTTCCATGAACTGAACTTTATTGATATGATGCGATATTTTACGATGTCCACTTAAAGAATTGTTGATGTTTATGTTTGGTGGTCCTAGCAGGTTAGGAAGACCAACTGCAGTAGTTCTCTTTTATTATGTGTAACTTTCCCAGCTTGTTAGAAGCCTATAGTAGTTTTGTTCATGGTCCATGTGGCACATGAGGAGCTGTAGTTGTTGGGTCTAGTACCACCTTGGAAGTTAGAAGGGTGAGGGCTTATAATCCTTGTTTCTCTATACGTAGCACCTCCAGGTTAGCCCTTTTACACGAAGCAAGAACGAAACTGCAAAAGAGGTGCTACATGTTCGGAGGCTGTCGGCTCACCCATCCGGTGGCCGTCCATGTGACCGTCCACGTTCGTCTGTGCTGGGATTCCACTCAGTGGTGTTCTACTCAGCTCCTGGCTGCTCAGTGCCTAGTCCGCTGCTCTCTCAATGAGAGGTGCTCTATTTTCTGTTGTCTACTGGGGTTCACAGCTGCACATCTGCTGTTGTCCGTTCTTGTTGGTGCACATCTGCTGCCGTCCGTGCACATCTGCAAGAGCTCCTGCTACCCTGCTTGTCCGTGATCTGCTCTGGCAACCCATCTGCTGCTTCTTGTTTGCGAGCTCTGCGGTTTGCTGCTTTTTGGGAAATACATCTCTGGTGTTCTTGTGATTCTGCCTCTGTGTTGCTGTTGTGGTGCTATTGGTATCTTGGAATTATGCTGCTATGGTGTGTGTTGGAGTATGTATGTATGAGGCCCATGAGGCCCATGTATGCTACCCTCTAGGGTAAGTCCAATTAATCCAATAATCATTCATTCAAGCATGGTATCAAGCTAGGGTTAGGGTTTCTTCTTCCCACCCTCTCTCCTCCCTCCCGGCGGCCTGCCGGCCCGCCGCCCACACCCATGGCGGCCCCTCCTCCTCCTCCCCCACCCATTTCTCTTCCTTCTCCCCCTCCCCTCCTTCTCGTCGTGGGCGCTAGTCGCGGACCCCCTCGGCCACGCTTCGCCCCGCCCGGCCTTGGCCCCGCGGCGCTGGCGCCTGGCACGGCTGCCCGGCAGCAACCGCCCGGCCAGGTGCGCCAGTCCGCAGGCTCGCCCGGCAGCGGCGTGCCGGCCGCCGCCCCTTCTGCGGCCGCCCCGCGGCCCGAGCAGCTGCCGGGCGTCGATACTCCGGCAGCGGCCCCGCCCGAGCGCGCCGCCGCTTTCCCCCAGCTGTTGCTGCTGCCATCGCGAAGCGTAACGGCGCCGCCGCCCGAACGCTACTGCTGCTGGGCAGGCGGGCACCTTTTGCCGCCCGGGCGCTGCTGCTGGAGCCGCCGCCGTCCCCTCAACGCTGCTGCTGCTGCGCAGCCGGGCACTCTCGGCCGCCCAGGGCTGCTGGGAGCCACCGCCGCAGCTCAACCCTCGCCCACGCAGCAGCTAGCTGCTGCCATCGGAGGGGCGCGGCGCTGCTGCCACACCTTCCGGCCCCTCCTCCGCTGCTCTGGCAGCGGGTGCCGCCCGACTCCACCCTCCTTTGCCGCCCTCGTCGCCGCCCGGGCTGCTGGCGCGGCCCGTCAACCCGCCCATGCAGCGGCTGCTGCTGCTGCTGGAGGCGTGGGTCTTCAGCCCACACCTTCCCGGCCCCTCCTGCCGAACTTCTGCGGTGGGTGCAGCCGGCCGACTCCACCCCTCGCTTGCCACCCTCGTCGCCGCCCCGGCTGCTGCCCCGCGGACAGCAGTGCGTGTTCGCGCGGCTGCCCTTGCACAGGAGCGGGGCGCGATGCGACCGATGCCTTGGCCCGTCGCATCGCCAAAGGCGGGCAGCTCCTCGTCTCCCAGGTCCCTCTGGCGTCAGCGCCACCTCGCCGACTCACGGCTCCTTGCGCGCCGACTCTGCCGCAGCTCCACTACCGGGCGGTTCCGTCCAGCGCATCCGGAACCTGGTCGCTTACCGCCACTCCTCCGCCGCGTCCGTCCACTCCGCTGCGTCGTCTCTTCGTGGTCCTTCTCGGGCGGCGAGGTAGGGGCCACGGCGATCGCCGTCGCCCCGGAGGAGGCGTGGTGCGGGCCTTGGCCGTGGGCGCACACCGGCGGCTCCACGGGGCACACACGGCCCTCTTTCCACCACATGTGGCCATTTCAGTTGCCGGCAGCGAGCCTCGCACACCGGCGGCCATGCTCGCCTTGGCCGGGGCAGCAGCGCCTGCGCCTGCGCCTTCACCTCCCGAGGCCACTCCTCCGCTCTGCCTCCGTGGGCTCCGCCTCTCGGCGCCTCGCCCGGCTTGTCGGTTGGGACCCGGCGGCCCTGGCTTTCTTGCTTTTGGCACCATGGCCCTGCCACCACCAGTCGGTACCGACTGGATCGCCGACTCGGGTGCCACGTTCCACACCACTCCCAATTCTAGTATACTCTCTTCCGTTCACCCTCCTCCTTCCTCTCACCCTTCGTCCATCATGGTCGCCAACGGTTCTTGTCTTCCTGTCACATCTGTGGGTGCCGCTGACACTCATGGCTCCTTTCGCCTTCCTGATGTCCTTGTTGCTCCCTCTATGGTTCACAACCTTCTTTCCATTCGTCGCTTTAACGCTGACAACTCCCCGCTACGTTGAATTTGACTCTTCCGGATTTACTTGTGAAGGATTTGGCTTCCCCGTCCTCTTCTCGAGATGTGACAAAGACGGGGGACTCTTTACACCCTTCGGTTTCCCGCTTCTGCTTTGTCTTCTTCCCCTTCCACCTTGTTCGCTGCTTTCGCTGCCACTACTTCCTCCACCACTTGGCACCGCCGCCTTGGACATCCCGGCCGTGATGCTCTGCTGAAGCTCAGTCGTAGCTCCGACATTCATGTACTCGGGCTCACGATGAGCACTTGTATCACGCGTGCCAGCTGGGCTGTCATGTCCGCCTCCCTTTTCCTACTTCTTCACATGCGACCCGTATTTTCGATCTTGTCCACTGCGACCTGTGGACCTCTCCTGTCATTAGCATTTCTGGCTATAAATACTATCTTGTGGTGGTTGATGATTTCTCCCATTATTCCTGGACTTTTCCCTTGCGTGCCAAGTCTGAGGCTTTCCCCACCCTTCTTTGCCTGGGTATCCACTCAGTTCGGCCTCCCCGTCAAGGCCGTCCAGTGTGACAACGGCCGTGAGTTCGATAACTCCGCCTCTCGTGCTTTCTTCCTCTCTCACGGGATGCAGTTACGCATGTCATGTCCCTATACCTCCTCCCAGAACGGCAAGGCTGAGCGCATGATTCCCACTACAAACGACACCATGCGCACCCTTTTGTTCCAGGCTTCACTCCCTGCTCGCTTCTGGGCCGAGAGCCTTCACACTTCCACATACCTCCTTAACCATCTACCTTCTGTTGCCTGCCCTGCTCCCACTCCTCACCACACTCTCTTCAGTACCCCTCCTCGTTACGACCACCTTCGTGTCTTCGGGTGTGCGTGTTACCTTAACACCACTGCCACCGCTCCTCACAAGCTGGCCCCCCGATTGACTCAGTGTGTCTTCCTTGGGTACTCCCCGGATCACAAGGGGTACCGTTGCTTTGACCTCACCTCTCGTCGAGTACTCATCTCTCGCCATGTGGTCTTTGATGAGTCCGTCTTCCCCTTCTCCACCACCTTTCTCCTTCGACCTTGACCTCCTCTCTCTGTTTCCCACTGACACGGTGGTTCAACCACCTTTACAGCTGTGTCCTGCAGGTCCTCCTCCACCATGCCCTTCGGCGGCTCCGTACACCGACTTGCCGCCTTTCGGTGCTGCCCCTGGCCCCGCGCCCTGCACGGCTCTGGTAGCGCTGCCCTCTGGAGTTGCTCCTGACCCCACGCCATGTGCGGGTCCGGGGACGTCGACCTCTGTACCGCCGTGTGCGGGTCCAAAACCGTCGACCTACGCACCGCCATGTGCGGGTCGGGGGCCGTCGTCCTCGGCACCTCTGCACGGTTTGCCCGGCGGTGCTTGTCTATCAGCGGCCCAGGGATCGGCCGGCTCCACTTCACCCGCTTGCCGGCCCCGCCACCGCCGTCGCCACCTCGGCTGTCACCGGTGGCATCTACTCCGCCGTCCACGCCTACACCACAACCTCCGCCGCCCCGGCTGCCGGGCTGCAACGCCGGTGTACCATCCGCCTCTTCTTCACCGACACCCGCGTCATGTTCACCCTATCGTGGCCTGCGACGCAGCGGCTGGTACTCTCTGCCCCGGGCTCTTGTAGCGATGCCCGGTGAGCCGCCCGGTGCATCCCGTACCCTCTTCCGTTCGCGCCGCCTTGTCGGACCCTCACTGGCGCCGCGCGATGGAAGAGGAGTACGCGGCCCTCCTCGCCAACCAGACATGGGATCTGGTGACCCGTCCCCCTGGCTCCAACGTCGTCACCGGCAAGTGGATCTGGACCCACAAGCGCCGGGCGGATGGCTCCCTCAATCGGTACAAGGCTCGCTGGGTTCTCCGGGGCTTCACACAGCGCCCGGGCATCGACTACGATGAGACGTTCAGTCCAGTGGTGAAGCCAGCTACCATTCGCACGGTCCTCTCCCTGGCTCTCTCTCGCTCCTAGCCTGTACATCAGCTCGACGTCAAGAATGCCTTCCTTCACGGGACACTCGACGAGACAGTCTACTGCAGCCAGCCTGCGGGGTTTGTTGATTCCTCCCGCCCTGATATGGTCTGTCGGCTCAACAAGTCCCTCTACGGCCTCAAGCAGGCCCCTCGAGCCTGGCACTCTCGGTTTTCTACCTTCCTACTGACACTGGGCTTTGTGGAGGCGAAGTCAGACACTTCTCTATTTGTCTACCACCATGGCACCGAGACTACCTATCTGCTGCTCTATGTTGATGACATTGTGCTCACAGCCTCCAGTCCGGCACTACTCAGATGGATCATTACCTCTCTTCAGCAGAAGTTAGCTATAAAGGATCTTGGAGTGCTCCATCACTTTCTGGGGGTTATCGTTGAGCCTCATCCCACTGGCGTCCTCCTTCACCAGCGCCATTACAGTCTTGATATTCTGGAGCGAGCTGGGATGACTGACTGCAAGCCATGCTCCACCCCAGTTGACACCCAGGCCAAGCTGTCCGAGGCAGAGGACACCCTGATGGCCCGACCCTCTGCGTGCGAAGTCTTGCCGGGGCACTTCAATACCTCACTTTCACCCGACCGGACATCACTTATGCCGTTCAGCAGATCTGCCTTCATATGCACGATCCTCGGGAGCCTCACCTCATGGCTCTCAAACACCTCCTCCGCTACCTCCGCGGCACTGTTGACTACGGCCAACTTCTCCACCAGTCTCCCTCTTCCGAGCTCATCGTCTACACCGACGCCGACTGGGCCGTGTGTCCAGACACTCGCCGGTCCACCTCCGGCTACGCCGTCCTCCTGGGCGGCAACCTGGTGTCCTGGTCGTCCAAGCGCCAGCCGGTGGTCTCCCGCTCCAGTGCCGAGGCAGAGTACCGCTATTTGCTAACGGGCGTGGCGAGGCCTCCCTGGCTCCGCCGATTTCTTGTCGAGCTCCACAGTCCACCCTCACGAGCACGCTAGTCTCATCATGCGACAACGTCGGTGCGGTGTACCTCTCCACCAACCCGGTTCAGCACCAGCGGACCAAGCACGTGGAGATTGACCTACACTTCGTCCGCGATCTGGTCGCCATCGGCAATGTTCGGGTTCTAGACGTCCCGACCACCTCTCAGTTTGCCGACATCTTCACCAAGGGCCTCCCATCCTCGACCTTCTCCGAGTTTCGCTCCAGTCTCAACATCACCAGTGGCTAGTTGCGTCTGTGGGGGGGGCTCGTGTGTGTGCTTCTTTTCATGTCCAGTCTGAAACTCCGCTGCGATGGTAGTTCCGACTGCGGGGGGGTGTTGGATTATGTATGTATGAGGCCCATGAGGCCCATGTATGACTATATGCTACCCTCTAGGGTAATAAGCCCAATTAATCCAATAATCATTCATTCAAGCAGTGTGTAGTGATCACTCCAGTCTGCTGTTTTTTTTCTCGAAAACACAGGAGAGCTGCGCATCATTAAATTAAGAACCAATCTGCTGTTTTTGTACTGCTTCCCCGGTAATGTGTTGGATTTCAGAATAATGGGTGCCGATATCACTAGATTTGTCTCTAGCTGCTGCCTCTAATAACATTACTCCTCGTCTTGGATTTTGGATTCGGGTCTTGCACCTCCTTCACTCGCTCATTCGTTCATGTTGCTTCTCCTTCACTCATTCATGTTGCTTCTCCACCTTCCCTATCCATTAGTCATTGTTCCTTTACATGTACCACCATTTCCACCTCTCGCCACCTCTTTTTCTAGACCACCTATCACACAGGTCAATCGTTGTCCCAAAGACCCTATTGCCCTTCTATCTAGTTCCCCCACCTTGGTCAACCCTGCTGAGCTCGATGTAGATGCTTCTAATAATAATATTGATGAGTCACATATGGCTTCTGATGAGTTACAAATTGCTCCACAATATAATCTTCGAGACCACAAAGTACTATTTGCCATGAAGAGTGCTAAAGTGATTGGATTAATTGGCTAACCCTAGAAGGGTAGTAATATAAGTCATACAAGGGCCTCATGGGCCTAGCCTCATGGGCCTAAATACACATACCCAACACCCCCTCGCTAGCCTGCAGAACTACCGGCACAAATGGAGTTCCGCATCGACAAGAAAAAGAAGCACACACACACGAGCCCCCCACGCACGCAACTAGCCACCGGTGATGTTGAGGCCGGAGCAAAACTCGGAGAAGATCGAGGATGGGAGGCCCTTAGTGAAGATGTCGGCAAACCGAGAGGTGGTCGGGACGTGTAGAACCCGAACATTGCCGATGGCGACCAGATCGCGGACGGTGTAAGTCAATCTCCACGTGCTTGGTCCGCCGGTGCTGAACCAGGTTGGTGGAGAGGTACACCACACCGACGTTGTCGCAGTAGATCAGCGTGCTCCGTGAGAGGGGACCGTGGAGCTCGGCGAGGAGCCGTCGGAGCCGAGGCCTCGCCACGCCAAGTTAGCGACAGGCGGTACTCCGCCTCGGCACTGAGCGGGAGATCACCGGCCGACGCTTGACGACCAAGACACCAGGTTGCCGCCCGTAAAAGACAACAGAAGCGGGAGGTGGACCGGCGGGTGTCCCGACACCCGCCCGGGCGGCGGCTGGTGTAGACGACGAGCCTCGGTGGAGGGAGACCAAGGAGGAGCAGCCGTAGTCAACAAGGCCTCGGAGGTAGTGAAGGAGGCGCTTGAGAGCAAGTGAGGTGAGGCTCGCGCGGATCATGCATATGAAGGCAAACCCGCCGAACTGCATATGTGATGTCCCACGGTGAAGATGAGGTACTTCGAAGTGCCCCCTCGCAAGACTCCTCACGCCACGCAAGTGTCGCCACCGAAGGCCCTCGCCGCCGGGGCAGCTTGGCCTAAGTGTCAACTGGGTGGAGCTTGCTTGCAAATCATCCCGCTCGCTCCAGATATCGAGAGTGTATCAAGGCGCCGAAGAAGGACGCCCGATGGGACGAGGCTCAACCGTGACCCCTTTAAAGTGATGGAGCGTACCAAGATCCTTCATCGGGAACTCCCCGCAAGAGAGGCAATGATGCGCCTGAGTAGGGACGGACGGGAGGTCGTGAGCACAATGTCATCAACATAGAGCAGCCAGATAGGCGCCTCCGCCTCCATGGTGATAGATAAACAAATGACGATCCGACTTGGCCTCCACGAACCCCAAAGTCGCCAGAAAAAGCAAAGAAACCGAGAGTGCCAAGCCCGAGGGGCCTGTTTGAGGCCGTAGAGACTTGTTGAGGCGATGCACCATATCCCGGACGGAGGAGTCAACAAAACCCGCAGTCGGGCCGCAGAGACCGCCTCGCTGAGAGAACCGTGCGTAAAGGCATTCTTGACGCCTAGCCGATGCACGGGCCGAGCGAGAGAGAGCCAGTGAGAGAACCGTATGGACGGTAGCCGGCCTTCACCATTGGACTGAAAGTCTCATCGTAGTCGACCCCAAGGCGCCGAGTGAAACCCCCGGAGAACCCAAATGAGCCTTGTACCGATCAAGAGTACCATCAGCCCCGCCGCTTATGTGTCCAGATTCACCTCCGCCGGTGACAACATTGGAGCCAGGCGGTCGGGCACCAAATCCCATGTCTGGTTGGCGAGGAGCGCCGCGTACTCCCTCTTCCATCGTGCGACGCCAAGTGAGGATCCGCCAAGGCCGCGCGAACGGAAGAGGGTACCGGAGAGATCTCCGCCTCGCAGCAGTGCCGGGCGTGAGGGCTCAAGGGCGGGATGCCCGCCGCGTCACCATGGGGTGAGTGTGACGAGGGTCCCGTGAAGAAGAGGCGGATGGTACACCGGCGGCTCGGGCGCGAGCACGTCAGGGGCCCGACTTGGGGGCGGCATGTACGGGTGCTCCGCCGGAGGTGGCGGGTCGACGGCGGAGCCCGCACCGGTGACGACGGTGCTGGGGCGGTGACGGAGCCAGCCCCGCCGGGCCAGTAATGGTGGAGCCGGCCGCCGCCGGCCGGTAGACGATGCCGAAGCGCCCGGGAGGAGGTGGGGGCGGAGGCCCCCCCGCCGCCGGCCGGTAGACGATGCCGGCGCCCGGGAGGAGGTGGCGGCGGCGTGCTCGGGGCCCCGGGTCGGGACGGCGACGCCCCCCCCCGTGCCAGTACTGGGGTGGAAGGTCCCCGGTGGAGGCCGGTAGAGGCGAGGTGGGACCACCAGAAAGCGCGCCGAGCAATACCTGTAGGGGTGAATGGGAACGGTGGCTGAACCACCGGGTCAAGCAGAAAGGAATCCTCCGCAGGTCAGCAGGAGGTATGGAGGTGGAGGTGGTGGAGTAGGGGAATGCCGACATCAAACACGACGTGGCGAGAGATGAGGACACGACGAGAGAAAAGGTCAAAGCATCGGTAACCCTTGTGATCCCGAGAGTATCCGAGGAAGACACAGAGAGTCGACCGGGCAGCCAAATTTTATGGGGAGCGGTGGCGGCGGGTGTTAGGGGTGACACGCCGCACCCGAGGACTCAAGGTGGTCGCATCAAGAGGGGTACCGAATAGAGCGTGGTGAGGCGTGGGAGCCGGGCAGCAAAGAGAAGAAAGACGGTTAAGGAGATAGGTGGAGGTATGCGCACACCTCAGCCCGTAAGCGAGCGGGTAGGGATGCCCGGGGCGTAAGGGTGCGCATGGTGTCATTGGTGGTGGGATCATGCGCCCGCCTTGCCGCTCGAGAGGAGGTATACGGATAAGACATGCGCAAACTGACACCGTGAGAAAGGAAGAAGGCACGTGAGGTTGAGTTATCGAACTCACGGCCATTGTCGCACCGACAGCCTTGATGGTGAGGCCAAACCGAGTGGACACCTGCCGAAGAAGTGGTGGAGTGGGGAACGCCTCGACTTGGCACGCAAGGGAAAAGTCCAGGAGTAATGAAAGAAATCATCGACCACCACCAAGTAGTACTTATAGCCAGACATGCTGAGTACAGGAGATGTCCACAAGTCGCAATGGATAAGATCAAACACATGAGTGGCATGTGAGGAAGAAGACTGAAAGGGAAGGCGAACGTGACGGCCCAGCTGGCACGCATGACACAAGTGCTCACCGTGAGCCCGAGGGCACCGAATGTTGGAACTACGACTGAGCTGCATCAGGGCATCCCGGCCAGGATGGCCAAGGCGATGGTGCCACATAGTGGAGGTGGTGGTGGCGAAGGCAAATGCTGAAGGGGGTGAAGAAGAAGGCAAAGGAGGTGCAGCGGAAGTAGGGAAACGAAGGGTATAGAGAGGCCCAGTGCTGTCACACCGGAGAAGAGGACGCCGGGAGGCCAACTCCCTCACGGTGAGGCCAGAGGGATCAAACTCAACCGAACAAGAGTTGTCGGCCGTGAAGCGAAGAATAGAGAGGAGGTTGTGAACCATACCGGGAGCCACAAGAACATCAGGGATATGAAAAGAGCCATGGGAACTGGCAGTGCCCACGGAGGAGACAGAATGCATGTGCCATTTAAGCACCATGATGGAAGAGGGACAGAAGGATGGGGAGAACGGAGAGACGAAAGTAGACTCGCATCGGGCGTGGTGTGGAACGTGGGGCGCCCGAAGTCAACGATCCAGGTAGGACTGACTGGTCGCAGTCCCGCGATAGGAGGAACGGGGGGCGGGGGGCGGGCGGTGGTGTCAAGGAGTAGGCCAAGGCCGCCGGGTCCCAACCGACAAGCCCGGTGAGGCACCGGAGGTGTAGCCCACGGGATGCGGTGAAACCCCGGAGGAGCACCAGAGAGGTTCGGTGTGCCGGTGACGCCGCGGGGAAGGGGGCCGGCCAGCCGTGGACGGCAGCCTGTGATGGCGGCCGAGGCAGGGACCGCACCACGCCTCCCTCCGCGGGCGACAGCGATCGGCACGGCCCCCCCCCCCCCCCGGCCCGGGAGGAGGAGGACCAAGAGGGGGCGTCGGAAGGAGCCGCCTGTGCGGGCAATGCGGCCGGGCGGGCCGACGACGACGAAGTGGCCGCGTCGGGGTGCAAAGCAGGTCCGCTGCCTCTGCGCCGCCCGCAAGGGCAAGGTGGGCAAATACCTAGGCCATGGCCCTCCATGATCGGCCAGAAAGAGAACAGGCCGCTTCCAGCGCTGCTCGGGAAACACCAAGAGGTCGGCGAGGCGGAAGAACACGCTGGAAGGGAGCTGCCTCGCGCCGGCAGCCCGTGTGGCCGGCACAGCGAATGCCGGCCGCAGTTTTCAGGCGTAGGGCAGCCGCGCGGACACGCGCCGCTGTCCACGGCAGCAGCCCGGGCGGCGAGGGCGGCAAAGGGTGGGTAGAGTCGGGCCGCGGCACCCGCTGCGTGATCGGGCGGAGGAGGAGGGGCCGGGAAGGGGGGGCCAGCAGCGCCCGCGCCTCCGAGGGCAGCAGCAGCTGCTGCGGCGGGCGGGTCGACGGCGGCAGCGCCCGAGGCCAGCGCACCCGGTGCTGCGTTGGCGGATAAAAGGTGGCCAGCAGCAGCAGGGTTGGGGACGGCGCGCGCCAGTGCCAGCCCCCCGGACGCTACAGGTTGGGGCGGCGGCGCCTTGCCACGGCCTCTACCGGGATGGCAGCAGCAGCGGTGGGTTGGGGGGCGGCGGCGAGCGCCGCCACGCGCACCCGGGCCGGGCGGAGCAGGCCCGGGCGGCCGCGGGCGGGCCGGCACGCCCACGGCCGGGCGCGCCCGCCGGCCGGGCCGCCGCCGGGGCGCTAACGCCGCGGGCCAGGCCAAGCAGCCGCAGCCAGGCCTTCAAGGGCCTCGCGCCGCGCGGCAAAGCGTGAGCCGCGGTCGGGCGTAGTCCCGTGACTAGCGCCCACCTAAGAGGAGGAGGGGAGGGTGGGGAAGGAAGGGAAAAAGGTGGGAGGAGGAGGAGGCTGCCGGGCGGCCATGGCAGGGGGCGGCGGCCCGGGCAAAGAAAGACCTGGGAGGGAGAGAGAGGAGGGAAGAAGAAACCCTAACCCTAGCTTGCTAAAGTGATTGGATTAATTGGCTAACCCTAGAAGGGTAGCAATATAAGTCATACAAGGGCCTCATGGGCCTAGCCTCATGGGCCTAAATACACATACTCCAACAAAGAGAAGTATGGTTTTTCCCATGTGCATGCTGTTGTGATGAGCCATCCATAGCTTTTCGTATTCCAGAATGGCAGCTGGCTATGTTTGAGGACCTTGCACCCCTGATCATCAAGGCACTTGGGATCTTGTTCCATTCCCATCACACATGATGCCTATTACATCTAAGTGGCTATTCAAAGTTAAGACCAAGTCAGAGGCCTATAGAGAGATAAAGCCTGCCTCATTGCCAGATGTTTTGAGCAGACTCAAGGTCTAGATAATGGTGAGACATTGCTCATATGACAATGGTTCGTAAATTAGTTTCAGTGGCTTCTTCTTGGCCTATATATCTCAACTGGATGTCAAGAATGTTTTTCTCCATGGTGATTTGACTGAAGAAGTTTATACTCGACCACCCCCAGTGTTGTTACTCCTCCAGGAAATGTTTGTCATCTTCGGGCGTGCTTTTATATGGCCTTAACAGGCTCCTCGTTGTTGGCATGAGCATTTTGTATCTGTGATACCGGCTGATGTTTTTTAATCTAGCGATCATGATCTAGCTTTTGGCTGCAGGAGCTGTTGTTGGCATGATCCCCCAACACCACGTACGAAGCTGGGACAAATAAGCAGATTTTGGCCGCAGGATGTTGCATTATATGTCATTTTGATATTTTTTCTTGATCTAAATTGTGGTTTGTTACTTCATTGCAGGAGTTAATAAAATCAAAACGATTTGCTGAAGCTGAAATCTGGCAAAGGAAGATATTACATGTTCTGGAGCTTTCAAAGGCATGGCAATATGTTCACCTTTATTTACTGTTTGCTCAACACTCCCTTTGTGACATCACTATCTAATATGTCGTTGATCTGGAACATGGTGTATGCCTTAAATTGTTGCTTGAGCTCATGTGTGTGCTGATTTTTCTGACTTTTGCACTATCCATGCTGCTGAACACAATATTTTAACTTTGTTTTATTCACTTTTTAATGTCTGGGAGGCAAGATTAATCTAAATTCTGCAAATTATGTGCTTGCATGTACATCATCCATCTATTATATTTATTCAGGTGCCTTGGATTTTGAGGTCAATGTCTTGCGTCAGCTCTTACCCTTCTATTTGCATATCCAGGATGATAGCAACGTAGTTATCAGAATCAAAGGGGTGATTTAACTTCCCAAACGCTTTACCATTCACTCAGTGAACTGCATGATCTCTGTAAATCATGGGCATTTGTTAAACACATGCTAGTCCATCGCATTCCTTTTGGCTTCTGCAAAGGAGTTTACTGAAAAAATGAGCCTTGTACAAAATTCCGTTACATGTATGGTTGTTAATTACTCCACTGCATTCACTTGACAATGTAAAAGAAAATTGTGCTGCATTTTACTCAGTTACAATAACAATGCCAACATAGTCCCATAAAATTTACAAACAAAATTTATTTAGCTAGCCAAAATTAAATAAGTGTGTAGTTGCTTTATTGAGAATTTTCAGTGCATACATAAACCATTGCTCTACTGAAAACGTGAAAGGTGATTCAACTTGAAAGTTTAAACTTGTATGTTCATAAAAAACTTTAAACTGGGGATTATGTCATGTCACCATTTTCATGTGGAAGGGGGAAGAAAAAAGAGATCATTTCATCAGCTTTGGTGATGCTTATTCTAACTTCAGTTCAGAATGAGCCACTAGAATCTCCAAAAGAAATTTCTTTTCTGGTTTTAGGTAGGATATTTCTTACTCAATGTTTTCATGTGGAATATGGGGATGAACTTGTTCTGCCCTACTGGTTCTAGTTGTGGTTTATTTCTTGATGAAAGAACTAACAGAAAACCAAATAAGGAAGTTGAATAAGAAAAGACAAAGCATTAGGTGCAGGCAATATTGATTTTAATTGGTAAAGCTATCTTGAT